>JANHOB010031581.1:0-17092 GCA_026413525.1 Poicephalus cryptoxanthus
TTGGAGCAAGCTGCTCTAGTGGAAGGTGTCCCTGCCCGTGGCAGGGGTTGGAACTGGAGGAGCTTTAAGGTCCCTTCCAACCCAAACCATTCCATGATTCTATGATCCATGAACCAGAGCAGCTGCCAGAGCCGGGTAGCAATGACAGCAGCGTTCCTCTCAAATAGCAGGGAAGCAGAGGAGCGTGTCCCGTGTGCTCATCCCACTGTTCCCTGCTTCCCCCCCAAGGATCTGGTGTTCAAAACCATGTCACCATGTCCAGGTCAGCACAGAGAGTGTGGAGCTTTACAACATTCAGCTCTTCCCGGAGGCATGGACGTGCTGACAAGGCCAGACCCTTCAGTGTCTCTATTAAAGCCAGACGTGCAGCAGAGAACCCGCAGGCAGGAAAACACACCCTGGGAAGCACTTGGATGGGAAATGATCCCTTCTCAGTATTCTTGACCCAGATCCCACAGAACTCCCAAGAAACCTGAATGCTGCAGCGCCGCTGCTCCCACGGCTCTCAGAACGTTCAGTCTGACAGAGAGGGCACTGGGGCAGCTTTTATTCTGCGGTTACCATTAAAACACAACCGATCACGAGTTGGTTTAATCCTTCTTTTAGGAGACAAACGGGTCGTTGGCTGAAGTCGGGAGGCAAGGTGAGTGCTGCCGATGGGTGCTGGGGCAGGGCAGGCCCTGCTGGTGGGATCACGCAGCCTTTCCTTCTCCACGAGCTCCCTGGCAGGTTTCTCACCACAGGGAAGTGTTCCTCGAGTAAAGGAGCAGCCTCTTGGTTGTCCCTGTAACTACTTCAGGACGCACAAAGCCCGTGAATCCTCCCGCATTCCCGCAGGTGTTCCCGTTAGCGGGATCTCGGCTTTCCCCCATGCCCCACTCCCCATTCTCACCTGAAGCCACCATCTGTTCCCTGCAGTTCGCTCCGTTACAGCCGTTGTCATCACCATCTTCAACTTCCTGGTGACGGTGGCGGCCGCCTTCGCCTGCACGTACCTGGGCAGCCAGTACGTGTTCGCAGAGACCGCGGCGGTGAGTGAGCCCCGGCGCACGCTCCCTGTGCTCCGTGCTGGCCCTTGCACGCACACACAGCGTCGCTTTGTTCTCCCTCTGTGTCCCCAGCGGGTCCTGTCTGCGGTCATCGTGGCCTCCGTGGTTGGCCTGGCCGAGCTGTACGTGATGGTGCGGACCCTGGAAGGGGACCTTGGAAAACTCTGACCCCTGGAGTCGTGAATTTGAGGCGGGTTTGTCTTCTGCTGCCTCCTTGTACCTGCTCCCTGCAAAGACTGCTGCATCCCTCATGCCTGGATCATGGAGTAACAGTCCTGCAGCGGCGGGACGGAAGAGGGGACATGGGCCTGCTCCAGCTGGCTGCTGTCCTTTAATCATGGAAATAAATGACAGTGTGTTTGTAACCTCCTTCCTGCCTCACTGGAGATGCCGCTGGAATGCTGACCTGGCATCTAGGAGACACCACAGAGAAATGGATCTTCCCTTTCCCTCTGCATCCCACTCCAGCTCCTGCTGGAACCTCCCCTGGCCCACTCTCAGGACAGCATCTCTCCACGCAACCCAGCTCATATTTGGGAATGAGCCCTTATCCTATCCACTTGAGCAGTTCAGGAGGATGATGGTGTCCACCACAGCCACAATGGGCTTGAGGATAGCTCCATGTCCTCACACTGGGGCTGCCACATGTCCCAGCCCTCCAGGAGCAGGATGAGGGATGCATGGACTGCCAAAGGATCCCAACTTCTGTGGGTAGGGAATGGTGGCACTTCCACACCGAGCCCAGGGAGTTCAGTCTCAGTGGCCATGGGGCAGGGTTTGGAGCCAGCTCAGTGCATCCACAGTGGGGAGGGGACCCCCCAAGGACGTGGCCACCGTGCAGGCTCCCTGCCAGGGCCAGACACGGTGATTAATGCTCTGATGGCAGCTAAGCCCTGCTGCAAACACGCTTTAATATCCGATACGGGGGATCTGCCGGCACCTGGGAACGTGCCTGCGGATTAGGGGCGGCCGTGCCGCAATCAGCCCTGGAAGCAGCCCCAGATTAAGGTATTGTCATCCAAAAGATTAGTCGGCATTAGGGGGCTGATGGGGCCTGGCCCGGCCGCGGGGCTCCGGCAGTTGGGATATGAGATGACATCCTCGGGACCGGCAGTAATTCCACACCCTAATGAAACCGTGGTGCTGAGCCGGGGGGGGCATCCCCGTCGCGTCTATGGCTCGCCCAGGTTGGTGATGGCCGCGCTGTAGATAAGGTCAGAGATGGAGCCCAGCGAGGTGGGGAGGCCCGGAGTGGGGCTGTGGGCTCCTGGTGGAGGTGCGCTGGGAGCCGGGCCTGGGGCGGTGCCGTCGGGGGGTGCTGAGGAGGGGCCCTGCTCCGCGGGAGCTGGTGGAGGCTGTGGCTCCGGTTTGGCGCTGCGGATCCTGCGGGCGCGGCGGTTCTGGAACCAGACCTGGGGTGGGGACACGGGACCATGAGACACCGAAAGGGCGGCCCCGGGGCAAAAGGGGGGGTCCCGTCAGCGCTCACCTGGATCTTGGCCTCGGGCAGCTGCGTGAGCTCGGCCAGGCGCTCCCGGGTGGTGATGTCCGGGTAGGGCACTGCGGCGAAGGCCCGCTCCAGCTCCGAGAGCTGCCCCCGGCTGAACGTGGTCCGCCGCCGCTTGCGCGGGCCCCCCGAGCAAGGGCAGGGGCACGGCCCCGGGGCTCGGCTGCCGCCCGGTCCTCCTGCCCCGCCGGGGAAGCGGAGCAGCGGCTGCGGGGCGCGGGAGGTGCCCGGGGCCGCGCTCATCCTGCCCGGCTCCCCCGGGCCCGCGCCGCCGACCCGGCTTTTATCCCCCCTCGACGGGCTGGGACCGCCCCGAGCGGGCGGCGCTGCCCCCCCGTTATCCCCCCTCGGGGACCAGCGACCCCACCGCTGCTGTGTCCCCCCCGGCGGGGCGCGGTGGGGTCCGTGAGCATCCCAGGGCTCGGGGCGGAGCCGGTGCCGGTGGGTCGGGGCCCCTCGGGTGCTGCTGGAGCCCGGGGCTGAGGTGCCGCCCTCCCGCCTCGCCCCCCGCAGCGGGGGCCGCTCTCCCGCGGGGCTGGCACCGGTCAATGTTTAACCGGAGCGGTGGTGCCGGTTGTGCGGGGCAGCCCGCGCTGGTCGGCAGTGGCTGCGGCCGGGAGCGGCCGGACCCCGAGCGAGGGGCGAATGGAGCCGGCGGGGGAGCGGGGCTGGGAGCCCCGGCCGGGAACACGGCCCAAAACGCTCCCACGGGGCCAGGAGAGACCGTAAGTCGCGGGGAGGGACACGAGGGGACGGAGGGGACGGAGGCCTCTGAGTCCTGGAGCAGGCAGGGCCTGGGCAGGGGCCTGGGCAGGGCTGATGCAGCCGCCTGGGCAGGCAGCGAGTGGCTGACACCCCATAAAGGCCGGGGAGGGACAGGGTGGTCCCTCTGCAGGAACACGGGGATGTTTCACTTCGTCCCCTGCCAGGCCTTAGGGCATAGTGGGGACGGGAGGACGGGGGAGCACAGCACGACCCCGGCTCCCCTCCTACCCCGTCTCCCGGGATGCCCATGGGCATACCCCCCCCGCCTGGGGGGCACCCGCCATCCCGCTGCCCTTTGTTCCCAAAGGAGCCCTGGAGAGGAGCGGGGAGACCCTGCGGTGGGCAAAGAGACGCGTCTGAGAGTGGTGCTGAGGTAAGTGGGGACACAAAGGGCCTTGGGGACACATCGGGGACTCTCCTGCCCAGGGCAGAGGCACAGCGGAGCTCCCCGGGGCGCACATAGACCCATCCACCCCACACACCCCATTAGGGTCCGGCCACTGACCTGCTCGGAGACGCGGCGAGGGGACCGGCGGGTTGTGCACAGCCTCGGCGACGGCACCGTCCACGTAAGTGCCACCTCCTTGCTGGGGCCCGGCTGTGGGGGGCTGCGGCCCGCCCTGAGCCCCCGCTGGTCCCCTTGCCCAGGTGAGCGCGGCCCGGCAAGATGCCACCTTCGGGTTCAGCGCCGTGTTTGACGCCGGCGACTCGCAGGAGGCTGTGTTTGAAGGCAGTGGGATGAGGCGCTTGGTGGAGCTGGCGATAGACGGGTGAGTCCCGAAGAGCCCCGCGCTGGGCCGAACCCTCAGCCCACCGCCCCCGGGAGGGTCTGCAGTGCCAGGGCCGTGCCGGGAGGTGGCAGCGCTGTGCCACAGCCCGGGGCCGTGCCTGAGGCTCAGCATCTTCCGCAGCTTCTCCTGCACCGTTTTTGCCTTCGGGCAGACGGGCTCGGGGAAGACGTACACCCTGATGGGCCCCCTCGGCCAGGTACAGCACTGTCACCCCAACCTGACCGGCTCATGGTAGAGGGATGGGCTCTTCTCACCCGGTCATGGGTGCCCAGTGCAGGGTGATCACTCACCTCCATTCTGGCATCTCCACAGAGTGAGACCCACGCAGCATCCCCAGCCCTACTGGGGCTGATGCAGAGGTCCTTTGCCTGCCTCCTGGAGCAGAGCCGGAGCCGCGGCTCTGACCTGGCTCTCAGTGCCTCCTACCTGGAGATATACAATGAACAGGTAGGCACCTGCCCAGCCACCCAGACCAGCACCACTGGCACCCCGTGTCCCCAGTGCCTCTGCTCTGCTATACCCCTTCTCCAGATCCGGGACCTGCTGAGCTCAGGGCCCCCATGCACCCTGCCCCTGCGGTGGAGCAAAACCCGTGGTTTCTATGTGGAGAACCAGCTCAGTGTGGACTTTGAGAGCCTGGAGGCCATCGCCAGCCTGCTCCTGCAAGGTGCTGAGCCACAGACACCGGGCTGGGGCACGATGAGGGGGGATCATACATGGTATGAGGAGGCTCAGCCCCTGCAGACCATCTCCAGGGGTGGTGGGGCTCTGGTGGCAGCCAAGAGGGGCTGCAGAGCACACACAGGGTCTTCTTGGGCTGGGGGTGGGCAGCAGCTCTCAATCCCCCTTGGCAGGATCCCAGAGGAGAAGGACCTCAGCCCATGCCCTCAACAGGCACTCGAGCCGCAGCCACGCTCTTCTGACCATCCACATCCGCAGCCGGAACGTGAGCTCATGTCCTGCTCCAGGGGGAAGGCATGGGGGGGACGGTGCTCTTTGTAGGGGTACAAACAGCCCGGGGGGGGGGGGGAGTATATCCTTCTCCTCAAGGATTGTTGGTGCTGGTGGGGAGAGCAGCAGGGAGCCAGATCGCAGAGCCAGGGGTTGGGACACTGCTATGGGCTATGGGAACAGGGTGAGGGTGGCCAAAGCATCACCCCCACCATGGGTCCGCCAGGCCAGCGCCTGCCCCAGCAGGCAGGGCACCCTGTGCTTTGTGGACCTGGCTGGCAGTGAGCGGGTGAAGGAGACAGGCTCCAGCGGGGAGCTCTCCGTGGAGGCCAACAACATCAACCGCAGCCTCTTGGCACTGGGTAAGAGCTGGGGGACCCCCCCATGAGCTGCTGGTCCCCATCAGAGCCCTGTTGCACCCCCTGTGGCTCATCCCCTGCAGGACACTGCATCTCCATGTTGGCCAAACCCCGTGGGAAGCGGATGCACGTTCCCTACCGGGACAGCAAACTCACCCGGCTGCTGGCTCGATCCCTGGGCGGCTCCGGGGTCACCCTGATGGTAGGTGGCTGGGCAGGGGTCTCACCCAGTGAGGAGAAGGCTGGAGGGGACCGGGTGACCCCCTGGTAAGAAACCTGCAGTTCTTCCTCATCCATCGGCAGGTCGCCTGCATCTCCCCATCCTCACGCTGCCTCTCAGAGACACTGAGCACGCTGCACTATGCCAGCCGGGCACGGAGGGTCACCACCAGGCCCCTGGCCAACAGGGTATATCAGGGGCTGTGGGCAAGGTGCTCTGTACTAGTGCTGGGACCCCTCTGAACCACCTGCTTGTGCTCCCAGGTATCCCGGGAGAAGCTGCTGCAAAGCTTGGAGGAAGAAATCCATGCCCTGCAGAGGGAAAACCTCTCCCTTCGTCAGCAGCTGGGCCTGCCCAGGGTGCCCATGAGGAGCATGGAGGTCCTGGGAACCCCAATGAGGATGGGAGCTTGGCCAGGCTTGGGAGGCAGGTTTGGCCCTACAGGGCTGCATCAGTCCCCTCCGGAAGGGCAGCTCCCATCAGAGGGAGCCCCAGCCTGGCCCAGCCTCTACGGCCTCCTGAGGGACTTTGTGGTGGAGAATGAGCAGCTGAGGTATGGGGGGACACAGAGGACCCGTGAGCAGGACTGAGGCTTGGGGGCTGCCAATGCCCTGCCCTGTTCCCTCACTGCTCCCCAGGCAGCCCCGGCTGTCCCCAGACCCCAGTGGTGATGTCCCATCCTGCAGAGCCACCCGCAGCTCCTGTGACACCCAGCCCCTGCTGCGGAGCACCTGCAGCCCTCATGCCCCTCCTGGCCACCCCATGAGGCCCCAGCTGCCGGTGAGTGTGGGGAGACCCTGGGCTCCACGGGCATCCTCATGTGGGTGCCCAAATCACCCAACCCTATGCTAAACCCTCTTGCAGAGGCTGCTTCTTGCCTCCAGTCACCCCAGTTGCCCCCAGTGCTGCCCTGGGCTGGCTGATACCCTTGTGTCCCAGGTACAGCACTGGGGGTCAATTTGGAAGGGGGTGGCACAGCACAGCACAGCCTGACCACTCTGCTCACCCTGCAGGCACTGCCAGGGCTCCCCACACTGCAGCCGGGGCCCCCTGAAGGAAGCACCAGTGCTCAGGCACCAGGCCAGGAGGACACAGCTCTGCCCAGCTCCCATCAACCTCCTGGGAATCCCAAGCCACCCCAGGGGAAGCGGTGAGAGCCAGGGCCTGCGAGCATCATGCAGCTCGTAGGGCTACAGGGGGTGGTGGGGCATGAGTTGGGTTTGTTCATGTGTCCTCACAGCAGGAGCCGGGGCAGGAGCAGGAGCTTTTCCTATCGGCACCCGCTGCCCCGGGAGCTGCCAGGCCCTGAGCACTGTCCCAGCCCTGAGGGAAGGGTCATCCCATCCGCACCACCTTGGCCAGGACTGCCAGAGCCCAGAGGTGAGCAGGGCAGTGGGGGGAGGCCAGGTTCCCCAGGGATGAGCACCCATCCCAAACCCAGCCACTCGTGTGGGGCTGTGGAGCTGGGGATGCTGCAAACCTGACCCTGCTGTTTCCTCTCTGGCAGCCGCTGGCACCGTCCCTCTCCTCCAGTTGGAAGAGGCATTGGACTGGCTGGTGGAGCAGATCTGAGCAGCACAGACACAGACAGGGCTGGCAGCAGGGATCTGGCACAGCCAACAGGCAGTTATTAGACATGGGAGGACAACCACAGCCTTCAGGGACAAGGACCGCGCAGACCACAGGATGGATTGATGGATGGAAGGAAGGAAGGAAGGATGGACGGATGACAGAGCTCTCCAGCCTGCACGGCACTCAATTTATTTGTCTATCTAGGGGGTCTGCTGCTGTTGGCTCTGGTGCAGCTCACTCAGGTGCTTTCCTCCCCGGGCTGTGGGCAGTTCAGCCAGTACTGGGCAATGGAGCGTGGGTAACGGGGCTGCACCAGGTCCACACGCTTGGTGCGCAGGTTGACACGGTAGTACTTGTCTGGGAGGAAGGGGAGATGGCAGTCAGGGCTCTCTGCCAGCCCTGGGCACCTTCCCATTGCATCCCAGAACTCAGGGATGTGGCAGCATCCCTGGATCTCCTGCTGCCCCAGACTCACCTCCTACAAAGAAGTAGACGCTCTGGAGGGTCTCGCACTTGGAGCCTGACAGCCAGTCGCTTTCAATCCCTGTGGAGTCGGAATCGTTTTGCAGCCAGCCCCAGAAGCCCAGATTCAGTGAGCGGTGGCCCTTGTACCTCTTGCGCTGGCGGCGAGACTTCCTCCTGCGGGGCTGCTGTGAGGCCACATAGATCCTGCCGGCCATGGCAGCGTCCAGCCGGCTCGGCACCCCCCGCCAGTCCCTGCTGATGTACCGCGGCCTGCTTGCCCCGGCTGCAAGAGAGCCACAGGACAAGTGAGAGCAGCAGCAGCAGGGGGAGCTGAGCCCAGACACACAGGGATGCTCCAAAGGATCCCAGCTTGGATGGGATCATGATCAGACAAAGGATGGGCAGAGCTGGGATCAGCCCTGTGCTGCTGAACCCCTTTCTCTTCCTCCATCCCATCTTTCATTTCCCTTGCTTAGGGCTGGGGTTTTCCTAAGGCATCTCCAGCTCCAGCGGGAATAAATGGACCCCAGCAGTGACACTGTGGTGTGAGATGGCTGGTGATGATAGTGTGGGGCATAAGGGCTGGGGAGATTTGGGATCAGAGATGTAGGAGATGAAGCTGTGGCCTGGGGGGCTCCTGTCCATAGCCTGGGCTCCCACCCAGCACAACAGCTCATCCAGCTTGATCTCTCTCCCATGCATCACTCCCTTCTGCCTGGGTACCTGCACCCCTTGTGTTCTGTCAGTGCGGGCCCAGCCCTTACTCATCCTGCTGCCAAAGAGGATCTGGAAGACGTCCTCCCAGCTGTCCCGGTTCATGAAGGCATAGTGGTTGAACACGGTGGAAGGGGAGGACTTCTCACAGTCAGCCTGTGTGGGCTGGTTGGCAAAGTCATAGGACCAGTAGTACTTGTCTAGGAGAGGATGTGCAGGGCATTAGTGGGGAACATACCCTTGAGGGGGAGCAGGAGCCAGACGGTGTCCTGCCCATGCCCCTTACCCTTGAAGAAGTAGACTCTCTCATTGCCGTTGTAGCTGTGGGCAGGGAGGGCGAAGGCTGCATCGATGTTGTTCGGGATGCCTTCAAAACCCTCAGAGATTTCACGAGGGTACTCAGGATCCAGGGCTCCATCATCAAAACGCCAGTACTGGCTGCCCTGGGGGGTGCAGGACAGAGGTAGGGGGATCAGGGGGCTGGGTGCAGCACCCCAGGGCGTGAGTGGATGCTGGGAAGCCCCATCAATGAGGCTGTGGCTGCCTGGAGCCCAGGATATGGGTATATCTGGCAGCCACGGGGGGGGTGTGTGTATGGACAGGTACGTTGGGAAGATGTATCAGCCCCTCCAGAAGCACTCCCAGCCCTACAGCCAGGCTGTAGCCCACCTTGAACAGGTAAGTCTTGCCCTGGCAGTTGATGCGTGTGAAGGCTGCATCAATGGGGCCCTCAATGCCCCAGACGTCGCTGATGAGCTTGGGGTAGCCTGGCCGCACGCTGTTCTCATCCAGCTCATAGAAGTACTTCCCTAGGGAAAGAGGGGTGGTGGGAGCAGCAGGAGGGACCTCAGCCACCAGTGTGGTCTGGCACTGTCAGACCACGGAGCAACACGTCCCATATGCCCAGGAAACGCCCCCAGGGTACCTCGGAAAGCATAAAGGGAACCATTCTTCAGGTCAGTGAAGGCATCAAAAGGTTTCCTGCTGCATAGCTCCTCGGGCTCCTCCACAGGCTCCAGCTCCCCAAACCCATCCAGCGTGGTGCTGGGCACCTCGGTCAGTGTCTCCTCGGGGTCTGGTTTGCTTTCCAGTGTGGGCTCTTCTGGAGGCAGGGATGTGGGTAGCTCTGTGGGCAGCTCTGCGGGGGTTGCCCTGGTGCCTTCTGTTGTGCCCAAGTCGACGGTGAAGTTGTAGTCGAGGTAGTCATCCTCCGGCAAGGCAAACACGTCTCCCCGGGTCACTGTGGAAGGGAGCAGGTTGGTTCCAGAGAGCCTTGGGTGTTTCCCACGGGATCTGGGTGCAGGAGCTTGCTCCCAGGCAATACGGATTTGCAAGGACCCCACAGTGCAGCTGCTGAAACCCCTTGGTGCTGCAGCACCAAATCCTGGCACAGACCTCATCCTGAGGACTCGGTAGGTGCGGAGCTGACCCACCATGGACCCCTCTGATCCCCCACTGTGCTGGGCATCCACAACCATCCCTTTGCCTGGCTGGGACAGTGCCACGGGGACAGTACCTTTGGCTTTGCAGACGGTGGAGTAGTCGCTGCAGCAGCTCTGGTAGTACACACAGAGGGTGTCACACTGGCACTTGCGATTCATATCAAAGCCATCATCACAGTGTCCAACACAGGAGTCTGAAAAAGCCACCCCCAGCACAGGAGGAGTAAGAAAGGGTGGGCAGCGGGGCCAGTGCCTCCCCCCCAGCCCAGCTCTGGGGGTAAAAGCAAACACAAACACATCCCAACTGGGGAGATTCCCACCTCTTCATGGTCAACCCCATCATCAGGGTCTACAGCAGCACCTCACTCTGCTCCTATCCCAGGTCCTGCTGGGATGGCACCCACAGACCAGGCTGTGCCAAGGCTCCAGCTCCACACTGGCAGTCCAGCAGTAGGATGACCAGGGATTTGCCCAGACACCACCAACACCCATGTGTTGCCTTTGTACCTTCTCCCAAGGTGTCGCCAATGTGGCCAGCGGCCATGGCCACTACCTGATTGCCTCCTTACACTATCCAGTCTTCCCAGCCCCTCCAGCAGCCCAGAAGCCACAGACACTCCATCCCCACCCTGCAAGGGGAAGGCACATGGTTTGGGGCTGGCTCACCTTCAGCAGCATGAGCAGCAACGAGCAGGGCCAGCACAAGGGCAGGGAAGAGCAGCCTCATCATGTTCGGTGAGAGTGCAGCCTTCCTGTGACTGCGCGGGCTGGAGCGTGGCTGCGGCCGGGGCCCTGGCAGCTGCTGTTTGCTCAGCCTGCCCCAGTGGGCGAAAGCAAACAGGTCAAGGTCAGAGCAGGGGAAAAAGGGGCAGAGACATTCTCCCACCCAGCATCCCCTGCAGTCCATAATGAGCTGGGTATGTCTGAGGAGGAACAGGGCTTCCCATGTGCACAGGCAGCTTCTTCCCAGCCTGGATGCAGGCACTGGTTCAGAGAGCAGGGGCGGACAGCAGGCCAGAGCCAGAAGCCAGTTCTGAGGTGCTGCCATGCTTATTTCAGAGCAAACCTTGCGGTTTTAAAGCTGCAATTCAAGGGGAGGCTGTTTCTCAGCCTGGTCTTGGTAAGACAAAAACCATAATGAGAGGGGATGGGAAGCAGTGCTCTGAGGACAAAGGGAGAAGCTCCATATGTCACCGTTTCAGAGGACTTGCTCTTGGAATTCTGGCTTTCTCCGCATCACCAAGGCTGGAGGCAGACCTGGGGAGCCCCAAGGTACAGCAGCTCAGGATGGGGCAGATGCCACCTCTGTGTACAGGGACCAGAGGCCAGAGGTGAACGGCCAGGAAGGAGGGAGAAAGAGCAGCAGCCCTCTGCATGTTCACTGCAGAACGCAAACAAAATCCTGTGTATTTTGCTCCCATCGTTCCCTTTCCAACCAATCTTCTTGGTTACTAATTAATGTAAACTCAGATCTTTGGGCAGCTCCTGATAACTCTGGGATGTTTATTTAATCAAGGGCAAGGAGCAAACGCACATGACACTACAGAGATACTGGCCCTGGCTGCTTCTGCTGGGGCAGGAGGCTCACCTTCCCGTCCATCCCGCCCTGTGTGCAGCTCTGGGCTTGAATAAATGATGGAAGATTTGGGTAGAGAAGAACCCAAGCACGGTGCCCGCTATTCCAGGGGCCTCACCTCTGCCAGCTTGGACAGAGAGTTCCCAGCATTGGCTGCTCCCACCCTTACTGGAAAGATTTGATTTGGTTTCAAGAAAGCATTTCCATGTGGAAAGCCCCAGTGAACTGAGGGCAGCCACCAGACACGGGCTGTTGGGGTAGGACTTCTCCTGCAGCTCCCTCCTTGCCCCTTGGCCTCAGCTATGGCAGGGCTGGTGTCATCCCTGGATGCAAACAGCCCAGCATTGCACTTCGTCTCATTCCTGTTGAATCGAGCCTGGGGAAAAAGAGTCCTGAGCAGACACAAGCTTGCGGGAAGGCTGGAGCGGGGAGAAGGGCTGGGCAGCGTCAGAGCTGCTTTGGCTGATCGGTTGAGACAAAGCTCCCTCCTGCTGCTCCATGCTCCCATTCACCAGCTCACATGGTGAGCCCTACCCTGGCTGCTGTGCTCAAAGCATGGCAGGATGAGACCCCAAAAGAGGGGCTGGTTTGAGTAACAGGGCCCTGGGGAGCACAAGGGCTGAGCAGAGCCAGCAAGGAGAGCTCAGGTAATAGGGCTGACTCCCCAGGAACCCCTGCCATTCCCAGAGCTGGTGCTGGAAATCCCTCCCAAAAGCAAAGTAAAACTAAAAGCAAAGCAAAGCAAAGCTCCCTGGGCTTGTCAGGACAAGCCTTAGGGAATGGCTAGAGTTCTGCCCCCCGCAGAGAGCAGCTTCCTCCAAGGCAGCAAATCCCTCAGCTGTGCTGCATTGCAATACCGCATTTAATTTAATTACCCCTGTTTAAGAATAATTTAGCAGGAAAATTCTTACTGGTTCTGTGCTGAGCCTCTCCTGCAGTGCTGTGCTGCTTAGGACGCCTCGGTTACCATCCTTTGCTGTGAGCTGATGTCCCTTTCTTCTGTCTGTCCCTGTGTAGTGGGCTCAGAGAGGATTAAAAGCAACTGTGGCATCAAAACATCAACTTGAATTTAAGTCTCAGTCTGAGCTGGCAATAACCTGGTTTTGAAGGCAAGGATTTAAGCTGCTCCTCCCAACACAAGAAGTGGCCAAAGCATTTCTGCCCTGAGCACGTCCGGCCTGGAAAAAGGAAAAGAAAATAAAAGGGGCCCAGGCTGCCTCTGCTCTTTGTTTTCTCATGCAAATCCCGAGCCCACCCAGAAGAGCTGCTCTGAATTTCCGCCCTACAAAGGCAGTTATTTAACCCCCTGCACCGATACAAACGGCTTCAAAACACAGCGCCAGGATGGCCACAACCTCACTGTGGCCATCAAGGCGCCTTGCTCTTTACTTCCACTTTGTGCCCCCTTCACTAGTCACACAGGGTCATGGAGACCTGCTGCAAAAGCAGCGTGGGGGTCCCTGCCTGCTTTGGAAATGATCACAAGCTCCGCAGCTTAGGCAAGGGGAGGGATATGTGCCATGGGGACAGAGGGACAAGCCCCAGCTCAGGCTGGGCAGCAGGGCTGCGGAAGGAAGGGTCTGGGGGGATGTCAGAGCATCTGCAGCGAGGAGGGGGATTCTGCTGCCCAGACATGAGCCCCTCCTTGGAGAGGCGGCGCCTGCGCAGGGTGACATCAGCCCCTGAGGACCCGAGATGCTGAGCCCTGCTCTGGGAAGGCGGCTCCAGTCACCGCTTCCAGCTCCATATCTCGCCCAGGCAGGGACGGGGGAAGGAGCCGGCAGCCCAGCCCTGTTCCATTCCCTATTCTGTGCCACCCCTCTGGCCACTTCGGGTCCCCCCAAGGAGCGTGGTGGCCCTGCCGGGGGGCTCTAACGGGCTGGTGACCGAGGATGCCGTGCTAGGAGATGCCGATGGTGCTCACCCTGCTCGTCTCCCTCTATAAACTGTGCCGGTTCTTCACCATGTCGGGTGCGGAGCAGCTGGAGGTGCCAGAGTGTGTGAGTCAGGCTGGCAGCTGGGCTGGCAGCTCCAGGGACCACCGGGAGGTCTCCCCCGGGGTGAACACAGATGTACGGGCAGCCCTGGACCGCATTCTGCCCGCCCTGCACCGGGCCATCACCCATGCCAAGCAGGCAGCCAGCCCCACGGAGCTGAGCAGGGCCATCGCAGAGGTGTTTCAGCTGGTGGAGGAAGCGTGGGGGATGCCCACACTGGGAAGGGATGTGGCCAAAGTGCTGTGTGATGTGATCCGCCTGGAGGGGGGCCTGGACCTGCTGCTGAACCTGCTCTACACAGCGGAGCTGGAGACCAAGTGCCAGGCAGGAAAACTCCTGGAGCAGATCCTGGTGGCAGAAAATAGGTGAGTCTGCATAGAGCCCCCCTGAACAGCAACAGCCCTCCCCACTGCAGGCTTGCCTGCTGTCCTGCATCTCCTTTACCCATCCCACCCACACTCCCCAAATTCCCCTGCTCTGGGTTCTCTTGCTGCATCAAACCCTCTCGGCTCCACACCACGTCCATCCATTTCCTTGCACAGAGGGATCCCTACTTGCTGGTCACACCCAGGCAATGACATCCCTGCCTGACTGAAGTGAGGAGGGTGAACCCCAGCTCAGGGATGGCTTGTGAGGAACAGGGCATCCTCATGAGCCCCCTTCAGCCTGGGGTCACCCACACAAGACATCCTTTGTGGCTGAACTGGGTCAGTTTGCCTGGCGCAGAGCATCTGACCCAAAGGACGGGACACTACTTCCCCTTAGCCATAACCACAGCAGGAAGAGAAGGACAAAGCCAGTTCCCAGAGACTTCCTGCTGCTGGACTGAGGCCATAAGGAAGGGGTCAGCATCCCTTGGAGCCCCTCAGCCTATGGCCCCTAGCTCACAGGCTGGAGATGCATGTGCTGCTCTCTAGGAGAGGCGAGAGGGACAGGGCTGGCCCTGCCAAAGCGTTGGCAGAGATGGGGTGGAAGCTTGTGTACAAGTGTGTGTACAAAGGGGCATGTGCACATCCAACACATGTAAATGCACTCCCACAAGGCCCCCAACAGATAAACTCTTCCCTCTGCCCCATGCCTGGTTTGATATGCCCTGGCAGCATCACACTGCAGCATGCTGGTCCCAGACAGAAGCCATGTACTTGCCATGAGCTGGGTCAGGATCAGGCCTTTCTCTCCTGGTATCCCACAGGCAAACACGTGACTCTGACAGCTTGCCTCTCCCTCCATGCTCCCAAGTCCAGCCAGGGCTTTTTGTGTGTGTGGAGGAAGTCTGACCAAAGTTTAGGGTCTTGCTGTGGCTTCCTGGGTGATGTGCCTAGCTGTAAGGTTGTGGACTCGCAGTCTGGACCTCACTGCATGCATTGACAGACAAAAAGAAGCAACAGCTAAATCAGGAAAGTCCATTAGAGTGGAATTAATCCCAGGAAACATCACTGGCATTGTCTGAATTCAGCGCTTACTTAGCTTCCTGGCAAGAGAAAGCAGCTGCTCCAGAAGCAGTTCATGGGCCAGAGTCTCAAAGTAGCAGTGGGCTTCCGGTCCCTTACTCCCCACAGCCTGACCCCCACCATCAACCTCTAAGTGATGTTAGGGAGGTATAAGGTCCCCTCAGGGTCCAAGTCTCTGGTTTAGAGGCCTCTCCCATCATCTGTGTGCAGCAGCAGCAATGCTCTCCTGGGACTGGTCCTGGCTCCATCCTGTGACCTGCTGGGGCTGTGTTTGTCATCCAGCTCCGAGCTGAGTCCAGACTTGGAGCCAGTCCCAGGCTGGGGCTTTTTTTTTCGAGAGCTCTCCACAGTTTTTGCTGCCAAACCCACCCCAAGGTCAGTATGAGCCATGTGGGCCACAGGCTTCCCAGAAATGCTCTTCCTGCCTGCCAGCACAGAGAGGCTGACGCGCCTTCACCCCACCTTCTCTGGGACCAAATGTGCTGCTGTCCTCATGAGCAGCACCGCATGGAGCATCCACATCAGGGCTTGTGCCTTGGGAATGGAGCAGCTCCACCAAGGCACCAAATGGGTCATATCTAAGGGCTGAGATGGAGCTGCCCCCTCACCCCTGGCAAACTCAGGAAGGGCAGTCAAGAGCTCATCATTTCTCCCTTCCTCACTGTATGCTTTTAGGGCATAGCCCCATTCAGGTGTCATTTTAAGACCATTCTCACAGCAGAGGGCTCCCAAGGCCAGCCATGACTGAGCAGTAGCTGTTGGCTCTCAGCTGCCTGCCCCAGGCTCTTGCTGTCCTCTTCTAGGAGAGCGCAGGACTAAGGAAATACACAGGTTTCCTCCATGCTGTCATTGCAGGACAGGCAGACCCCCATGGCCAGTTCTGTGTGGTTGCTCATACAGATGTGAAACCCCTGTCCTGGGCTTGGCACCCATCTGGGGAGCAGCCAAAGGACAGCACTAATTAGAGACAAACAAGTGTTCACTCCCAAACATTAAGCAGCTCACACACCCCCACCAAAGCTGACTAAGCACATCTATTTCCATCCTGGTGGTGTTCAAGGCCAGGCTGGATAGAGCATGGCGGCATGGTTTAGTGTGAGGTGTCCCTGCCCATGGCAGGGGGGTTGGAACTGGATGATCTTAAGGTCCCTTCCAACCCTAACTATTCTATGATTAAGTGGCAAGTACAAATGCTCAATAGCAAAATGATCCATAAACTGTAAATTAGGCTAATTGTGAACCCTGCTACATAAAGAATGTCTTTCATATTTGGTTAGCAACCCAACAGTTAATATTAGCTTTTTCTAACTCCCATCTAACTTTAAAAGAATAGAAATTGAATTACCAGAGGCCAACAGATGACTCAGCTACAAAAAGGTCTTTGCTGTATCAGCAATTTAATTTGCCAACTCCTCCAGACATCAGACAAGAACCCCCCCGGCACCTTCAGCACGCTCAGCATTGGAAAAGGCATAGAAAACATTGAGAACACTCAAGGTCTCCTGACCTGAGATTAAATTATTTGTTCTTGGTACCATCTGGGAAACCTCCAATATTTTATTAGTTACTATTGTTACAGAAAGATAAAATGTTAAGGCATGCCACTATTAAGCTATAACAAAACTGTAAAGTTGATTCTACCAATGTGAACAGTTACTGGAAACTCAGAACGTTGAAAAGAAAGCTATGTTGAATGACAGGTATCACAGCTGTGCTTCACATTGATTTGCACTAGTGGGCTCCTTTCTTTCTGGTCACCAGCACTAGTCCTCAGAGATGCACCTCAGGCTTTTGAAATCTAATACGGTATTCACATAAAGAGGGTTTTTTTCCTTCTAATTCTATGCTCTGTAAGTCAGTAAAGCTACTGGAAACTGCAACTGATAGTGTATGTATTTGCAATGTGAAGGCTACTAGAAGAAATTCGGAAGCATTACTTTGTTGAGGAAATTTTGGCATAGAGAGTCCAGCACCTGAAACAGCTCATTTCCAATTATACAGCAATGCGTGTCAAGAGGGAAAAATGCAAACCCCACAAGTATATTCATTTGTCTGTTCAAGAAGAATGCACTCAGGAAGCCCCACCAGGAGGAAAGTGAGCTCAAGAGCCAGTCAGGGCTTCCCACTGAACCAAGCACCACAAAATGCATACGCAGGAAAACTTTGGAATTTTGGGACATTGTGGAATCACTAACTAGCTGATGAGATACTCAAATGGCTTAGAGTAGAGACT
>JANHOB010031639.1:0-11598 GCA_026413525.1 Poicephalus cryptoxanthus
TGGCAGCCGCGGGATACGCTCCGGATAATCAGAGCGGCCGGGGGGGCCGGCCTAGGAGTGATTAACAGCCCTCTCCCTATCCTTCTGCCTTTCTCTCCTCTCCCCGGACAGAACCCGCAGAGCTGGGGGGCAATGCCCGGCCACAGCCCCGGCAACGCCAGCTCCACACCGGTTTCCACCAGGACCGCTCCTCTCTGCCCCTTTAACCCCGGCTGTGGCTCTCGCCCTTCGCTCCAAGGGTGCTGAGGTGCTGGGAAGGCAGCCCTGGAGATGGCAGTGGAGGTGTCAGTGCTGCTCAGTTCCAGCTGCAGCTGAGAGAGGGTTTCAGGGTGCCCAGCAGGTCCCTATCACCCCAATGGCCTCACCTGGAGCCTCACAGGCACACACCCTTCCCATTGGCCCCAGCTCTGTATTTAAGCTCAGGTCAGGGGCTCTTAGAGCTGTGTTTTAAATCTGCTTCTTTTTTATTAGCTTTTCCATGTTATCACTGTTTTTATTCTCCATCTTTATTGCAGTGGTGCCGCGGGGATGCTTTTGACTCCTGTTTGCTTGGTGTTAGCAGGGTCGTGTGTACGGGGGGAACCCCTGGTTTCCTGCTGTCCCTACGTTTAGGTTTGTTCGCCTTCTGGGCCCATTGCCATGTGCCTGCGTTGCCTGAGCTGGTACCAGCATAGGACTTCGTGGTCGGGGCTGCTCCACTCCTGTGCCGGGCTGGGAGGGACAATGGGGGGGGGTTCAGGGACCCGCATCCCACTCGAGACGCCCATGGGGCACCCTCAGGGTACTTCGGGGAGGAGGGGTCGGGGGTATCCCCTGCGCTGGAGGGGTCCCAGGAGCTGCAGCGGCGACCGTGCCGGGGGCACTGCGGACAGTGGGAGTCACTGGGCGGTACTGGGAGGCACTGGGGACAGTGGGAGGTACTGCGAGGCACTGGGCGGTACTGGGAGGCGCGGGCAGGAAGCCGAGGGTCACTGGGAGGCCATAGGGGGCGCCGCCGGGGCACGCTGGGTCGGACGGCGGTCGCTCGGCGGCGGGAGGCGAGGCAGGGCGGGGCGGAGGGGCCGGAACGTACCCGGGGAGGGGTGGGGAAGGCCCTGACCCCCATTTGTGCCCATAGGGGGCTATGGGTGGTGGGCTGACCCCCCTGAGTGAGCCGGGGGGACGTGGGGAGGCCTGAGCCCACCACACAGTGATCCTGGGGTTGGCACCTTCCTCCTATCGCCCCCCCAAGGGCCATTTTGGGCTCCTCGGTGTCCCAGGTGGTTCTGGGTGCTTGGGGGACCCCCCTAGACCGTGGGGTGTCAGGGCTGAGGGGCCCCCATTACCTGTACCCATTGTGCCCCCCCTCCCATGCCCCAAGGCCTTGCTGTCACCATGGCTCCCCAGCGCTCATCCCGCATCCAGGGATCCAGCTCCGGCTCCACACCGGGGTCCGTGGGGCCCTCATCGCCCCCCTCTGACACCTCGTGAGTGATGGAGGGGTTTATGGTGGGTGGGGGGCACCCAGAGCGACCCCTTCAGCCCCCGCCCCCATCCCCGCAGGGAGCCCACCGACGGTGATGACTCTGGCAGCGACTTTGAGGCCGCGCTCCAGCCATGCAGCAAACGGGGACGCCAGCAGGGGCCGAACCGCAGCCATGTACGTCCTGACCCTCCCTTCTCCCCGTTCCACATGCAGGTGCCATCCCACAGCATCCCCAACCCCCCCCCTTCAATGTGTCTGCTCCCAGGTCAGGAAGTGCCCCCGAATGATGGAGCCGAACGGTGACTGCAGCAGCACATCCACAGTCAACCCAGAGCCAAACACCCTCTTCGAAGCCGTTAAATCAGCCAGAATCGCCATGGAGGTTACCCCATACTGGCGCAGCACTCCCTGGGGATGCAAGGCTGCATGGGTGGGGATCTGGGGGGAGAAGGGGAGTTTTTGGGGTTCCCAACCTGGTTTTGCACCCACAGACAGTGGTGGATGACTGGTTGGAGACCTACAAGCGAGACCGTGAGACAGGGCTCTTGGAGCTCATCAACTTTATTGTCTGCTCCTGCGGTTGCCAAGGTCAGGGTCCTCAGGGTGGAGGGGTCCCCTCAGTGCTGCTGGCGGGACCCCCGTTTCACCCGCTTCCCTCTCCCCCACAGGTGTGGTGACACCAAAAATGCTCAGGGATCTGCAGAACTCGGAGATCATCCAGCAGCTGACGGAGCAGTTCAAGGAGGTGCTGGGTTGGCACGGGAGTGGGCGATGGAGAAGGGGAGATCCAGCTCACCCCATCCGTGTCTCATATAGGATGCGTCGGAGTATCCCCTTTCGCTCAACACTCAACCCTGGCGCCGTTTCCGGGCTGGGTTTTGCGAGCTGCTGATAGCAGTGGTGCAGCGATGCCAATACAGCATCATCTATGATGAATTCCTGATGAGTTCCCTCATCTCCTTCCTCATCAGCCTCACTGATTCCCAAGTGCGGGCTTTCCGCCACACCAGCACCCTGGCAGGTAGGCAGCACCCATGGGTAGCTCCCCTGAGGCACCCCATGGAAGGGGTCCTGGCACCCACAAGCGTTGTGGTCGTAGCCATGAAGGTGATGTCGGCGCTGGTCAAGGTGGCGCTGGGCGTGAGCGTGCACCAGGAGAACAACCTGCGGCAATACGAGGCCGAGCGGAGCAAGGGGCCTGGCCGCCGTGCCACCGAGAAGCTGGAGGCCCTGATGGTGAAACGCCGGGAGGTGAGTGGCGGTGCTGCCAGCACGGTGACGGTGGCATGAGCCCCTGGTTGAATCGCACCACGTCCCTACACCAGCTCAGAGAGCAGCAAGAGGAGATCGAGAACATGATGAATGCCATCTTCAAGGGCGTCTTCGTACATCGCTACAGGTTGGTGGCTCGGGAGTGGAATGGGGGGGTCTCATGGGTGGGGGAGAGATTTGGGAGTGAGCGACGGGAGACCCCCGGCATCGCCGCGCGCTGCAGGGATGTGGTGCCGGACATCCGAGCCATCTGCATGGAGGAGCTGGGGACGTGGATGAAGACCTATGCGGCTTCCTTCCTCACCGACAGCTACCTCAAGTACATCGGGTGGAGCTTGTATGACAAGGTGGGTACCGATGGAGGGGCGCGGGGTGGCACAGGAACAGGGCCCCGTTGACATTTGCCACTGCAGCAGCGGGAGGTGCGCCTGCAGTGCGTGAAGGCATTGCAGGGGCTGTACGGCCACCGGGACACGGCTGCCCACATGGAACTCTTCACCAGGCGCTTCAAGGTGAGGGGGCCTCCATGGGGAGGGTCCCTAGGGTGTCTCCCCGACCCCCTGTAGGGTGACATCAATGTGTCCTTCACCAGACACGCATGGTGTCCATGGTGCTTGACAAGGAGCTCAGCGTGGCCGTGGAGGTGGTGAAGCTGCTGACACTGATGCTGGAGTGAGCATGGGGATGGGGTTTGCAGGGGGTGAGGGGACACCCGAGAGGCCCTTGGAGACACCCCCACCCTTCTTTCTGCACAGGAACATGGAGGAGGCGCTGACGGACCAGGACTGCCAGAGTGTCTACCCCGTTGTCTTTGTATCCAACCGGCCTTTGGCCACTGCCGCTGGGGTTTTCCTCTACCGCCGGTGAGCAAGACCTGATACCTGACGCAGCCCATCCTTGTGCTGCTGTCACCCACACACAACCCCCAAAACACTGAGCCTGCCAAAGCATGAGTCAAGGCTTCATTTCCCTGCCAGCTCCCTTCATCCTGGCCTCATTAGTGCCAGCATTAATGAGAGCAGGATGCCAGGGTGGCCAAAGCCAACTGGAGCCATTCATGCTTTCGCACCAGCCATGTGTTTATCTTGGCACAGGCCTATGACATTGGTGGTGTTTGGGTTTGGCACATCTGGGACAGAGAGAGTTGTGATCCCCTGTGGTGCAGGGCCCATGGTGGGGGTCATGGGACCCCTCTGTCCCTGTTGTTTGGTTGTCCCCAGCTCTGTCCCCAAAGTGAGACCCCCTTGTCCATGCCCCTTGGGTGCCTGGTCCCTGTGTGTCCCCCAGCTCTGTCCCCACACCAGGGGGGATGTGGGACCCCCGTGTTTGACCCTGTCTGCATGTCCCCAGGCTGCTGGACCCGCAGCAAGGTGCGAGCATGGACGCATCTCACAACAGGGACAACAGGACCTTCTTTCAGGTCCTTCTGACCTTCTTCATTGAGATCGAGGTGAGGATGGCCTTGGGGGGCCAGGCGGGACAGTGGGGTGCTCCCTGCGTGCTGTGACTCCCCTGTCTCCGCCATCCCCAGCTCCATGAGCACGCAGCCTACTTGGTGGACAGCCTGTGGGACTGCGCTGGGCCTCGGCTGCGGGACTGGGAGACTATCAGCGCTTTGCTGCTGGAGGAGTCACCTGCTGAGGGTATGGTGCTGCTGGGAGACACCGGAACATGCTGGGATACCATGGAGGAGGCACTGGGAGACACTGAGATGGCACTGGGAGATCCTATGAGAAACTGGGAAGTGCTGGGATGATGCTGTGAGACAGAGGGAGGCACGGGGATGCCATTGGGAGACACTGGGAGATGCTGGAGGACATTCCTGGCACATGTCGGGACATTATTGAGAGATACCGGGATGTCAATGGGAGGAACTAGGACAGCCATGGGACATTCTGGAATGGCCCTGTGTTGGCTATGTCATCGCCACTGCACTGGTGAGCAGTTGGTACTCATATTGGGATGTACTGGGATGCCCTGGGCCCCCATGATGCAGCAGATGGGGAGGTGCTGGTTGCATTCCAACCCTCATTCCAGCCCTTCCCCCCATTCCCAGGTCTGGGAGACCAGCAGGAGAAGGCGCTGGTGGAGATCCTGGCAGCCAGCGTGGTCCAGGCGGCTGAGGGGCAACCACCTGTGGGCCGTGAGCCAGCCAAGAAGGTAACGGGGCTGGGAAGGGGCAAAATTGAGGGGGGTGTGTTGGGAGGACCCCTCCTTGACCCTCTCTTTTTGTCACCAGCCTTCATCCCGAGAGCGGAAGGCACAGATGGAGGAAAGAATCCGCCTTACCCACTGCCTTATCCCTGCTCTTCCCAAGCTGCTGGGCAAGGTGATGGGGAGGGGGGACACCCCACTGGCACCTGCAGGGGTTTGGGGGAGTCAGTGGTGATCCCACCGTTGTCCTCCCCATCCTCTCACTGTCCTGTCCTCCCCAACCAAGTTTTCGGCAGATGCTGAGAAGGCGGCTCCGCTCCTGGAGGTCTTGTGCTGCTTCGATCTCAGCATCTACTGTACTGGGCGGCTGGAGAAGGTATTGTCCCCTGGTGTCACCCCTCTTCATGTCAGCCCCCAGACAGGATCTGAGCCCCCCAGGACTGGGGCTGAGTCGCTTTGCCTCTCAAAACTGTTGAGATAGGGATGGGATGCGTCGTGTTCCCCAAGTGTCTCCTTTGGTGGTCAAGTGCCGCCCATCAGCATGCTGTCCCTGTTACCCCAGAGTGTCCATGGCTGTCCCCATCCTCACTGGGGGAGTCCATATATCCCCATGGGGGGTCTTTGTCCCTGTGGGGAGGTGACGTGTCTCTCCTGCAGTACCTGGAGCTGGTGCTGGAGCAGCTGGAGGAGGTGGTGCAGAAACACACGGAGCAGACGGTGCTGGAAGCTGTATCCCGCGCTCTCCATGCGCTCTGTGACCCTGAGCTGGCCCTGCAGCGGCACGGGGACCGGGTACGGAGCCGCCTGGCTGACCAGCTGGCAGACAAGTTCAACCAGGAGGTCACCGAGATGCTCCAGGTAGAGGGAACAGGGACATGGAGCTGGGAACAGGAACTTGGAGTCAGCATAGGACTAGGGACAGGGACATGGAGTGGGGGACAGGAACTTGGAGTAAGGACAGGGCTGGGGACTGGTACATGGAGCAGGGATGGGGCTGGGGACAGAGACACGGAGCCAGGCTGGGAACAAGAGAGGGACCAGGACCTGTACAGATACTGGTGGCCTCAGTAGGGACAATTGGCAGGGAGAAGCTAGTTTAGGAAGCACTGAGTGGGAGAGGCAGTAAGGGACCCAGCCAGTTGTGGGTCTCCAGCCCTTCATGGGGTGTTCCCAACCCCTGGCCCTGCCCAGGCTTCATCCCTGGATGAGGAGGAAGTGTACAGCATGGCAGCCACACTGAAGAGGATCTCCATCCTGTTCACGTGAGTGAGGGGCCACATGCCACTCCTGTGTTCGTGTTCCCAAGGGTCCCCTGCATGCCCTCATTCCCTTCTGTTCCACGTGTCCCCATCCCCTGGCATCCCTGTCCCCATGTCCCCTGTCCCATCTGCTCCCTGTGTCCCTGTCATTCTGTTTCTGTGTCCCCATGTCCTGTGCCTCATGCTCCTCATGTATCCATCCCTGTCCCCTATGTCCCCTCACCCTGCTGGCGCTGCTCTGTCCCTGCAGCGCCCATGACCTGACGCCCTGGCAGCTCTTTGATCCCTGCACCCAGCTCCTGCAACGTGCCGTGGACACGGGCGAGGTGCCACCGCAGGTACCACCCTGGGGACACAGCACTGGGGACACACTGGGGACATGACGGGGTGTATCCTTCACCCACATCCATCCCTGCAGGTCCTTGTCCCCACCATCACCTGCCTCTATTTCCACATCCTCTGGGAGCTCTCTTGCTTGCCCAGCACCGATGTCCCTGAGGTGAGTGGCCACCAGGACAATTTGGGGTTTCGCCTGTGTATCCCTAAATGCCACCATGTCCCCAAACGTTACCATGTCCCCTTGCCCAGGAGCAGCTACAGAGTTTGAAGACCAAAGTCATCACCTTCTGTTCTCTGTGCCACAGCTGCCTGTCCGACGTGGATACTGGTGTCCGGGAACAGGTACGCAGGGACCTGGAGGGATGGGAAGAGATGGCACCAGCCCTGATGCCAAGCCCATCCTTGTGTTCTCAGGCCTTCAGAGTGCTCAGCGACCTGCTGCTGGTGTTCGGGCCGCGATTGCCAGAGGACGGGCGAGAGGAGCTGGCTCCGCTGGTGCTACATCCCAACACTGAGCTGCAATCCCAGCTGGCTGCCTTCCTCATGGACCACGTCTTCTACCCTGCTTGTAGCCATGAGGAGCTCTTGGCCACCGGTAAATCCCTGGGCGATCCCCCAGTGCCACTCCAGGGTGCTCATCCCTCCCTTAATTGTCCCTCCCTTAATTGTCCCCCCTTCATTGTGCCCTCCTGTCCCTGTAGAGGACAGCGAGAGCCGCATCGAGGAGCTGCACCAACGCCGAGTGCTTCTGGCCGGCTTCTGCAAACTCATCATCTACGGCGTCTTGGAGCTCAGCTCTGCTTCCGACGTCTTCAAGCACTACACCAAGGTGACCGGGTGCACCAGGGCGGGTCCCTGCTGTCCCACTGTCCCCACAACACCTCAGGCACATCGGGCCCTGTCCCTCCCTCCCCAGTTTTACAGCGATTATGGGGACATCATCAAAGAAACGCTCAACTTGACCCGGCAAATCGACCGGCAGGAGTGGGCTCGCACCCTGCTCCTCAGCTTGCAGCAGGTTGGGGTGGTGGGGGGTGTGTGTGTGTGTGTTGGGGGGGCCTGGGGTCTCCAGGAGCCTCTGGAGGGCTGCTCTAGGGAGGTCTGGGAGACTCCAGGTTGTGTGAACGGGGTTTGAAGGAGAGGTCTTGGTATGTGGGGGGAGAGTCTGGGGGTACTCCAGGGGGTGAGGGATTTCTACATGGATCTGGAGTGGTCTCCAGGTGGGTCTGAGAGGGGCTTTGGGGTGCTCTAGGGAGGTTTGGGAGGCTCCAGGATGTGTGGATGGGGTTTGAGGGAGAGGTCTGAGAGTCTGGGGATACTCCAGGGGGTTGGGGATTTCTGGGTGGATCTGAAGTGGTCTCCAGGTGGGTCTGAGGGGGGCATGGGGTGCTCTAGGGAGGTTTGGGGGGCTCTAGGCGATGTGGATGGAGTTTGGGGGGTGTCTTTGGGGAGGTGCAGGGATCTGGGAAGCTCTGGGGGTGCTCCAGGGGGTTTGGGGAGGAGGGTTTCCAAAGGCTCCCCCCTAACCTTGTGCCCCCCACCATAGCTGATGACGGAGCTGCTGCACCAGGAAGGTCCCAACTTTCAGACGACGGAAGCTTTCCCGGATATCCGGGACTTGGCACGAAGGTTTTCCCTCTTCTTCAGCCTCCACCAGCTCCGAAGCCGCCCGCTGCTGCTCAACATCCACAAGTACAATAGGATGAAAATGCGGGGGGGAGGGGGGTTCAGAGGGGATTTTTGGGGGTGTCACCCCTCCTTATACCTTTATCCCTGCCAGGGAAGGGATTCTGTTTGCTTTCCAGAAGATCCCGGGCTCGGAACCGGGATTACCACCACTCAATTTACCCTTCCTGGAGATCCTGAGCGAGTTTTCGCCCTGGGTACTGCGCCCAGATAAAGCTTTGCTGTGAGTTATTTGGGAGGGGGGCACCCCAAGGAGGGGTCTGGGATGGTCCTTTCAGGTCTATTTGGGTCCCACTGGGGTCCTTATGGTCAACATGGGGATCCTCGGGGGCTGTGGGGTGTCTGTGTGCCCCCCCAGTGCCCCACTGACCCCCCACCTACCTTTGTGCTCCCTCCCCAGCTTAACCTACCTGGACAAGGTGTCCCAGGAGCAGCTCGGGGTGCTGGCACCAGGCGACACGGGGCAGTGGCAGTCCCTTGTCATCTACCGCAAGTCGCTACAGCCACAGGATGAGGGGGGGACTGGGGAGAGCAGCCGTGGTGCTGAGCCCACCCCACACCCCACCAAGAGACCCCGCCTGGAGGGTGAGGATTGGGATGCAGGGGGGGTCGGGGGTCCTGGGGGTTGCATCACTGCCAGCACCCATCTGGGCTCGGTGGGGTTTTGGGGGTCCTTATGCTCAACATTCCCCCTGCAGCCCCCCCGCAGGCCCCGGACTCCAGCCCATTGCGGAGCACCGACCCCTCCAGCCCGGCCTTGACCTCCACCATGTTACGGGGTGACCCCCGGCACCCCCCCCAGCTGTTGCTCTCCGGCTCCATCCTCTCTTCACCACTGCAGCAGCTCCATGACCCTGCGGTGCAGCTGGGTGATGTTGTGAGTGAGGGGGGATTGAGGGGCTTGGGGGGCTCACGGAGGGCAGGTGGAGATTGGGGGTGATGAGGGGGCTATGTCTATTGGGGGGGCTTTGGTGACAGGCATGGCATGGGCACTGGGAGGATGGAGCTTTTGGAGGGCATGGTGGGGGTTACTGGGTGTTTGGAGGGGGACACTGGGTCTTTTGGGAGAGATCAGTCTGGAGGGGTCCCTCCACCTTCCCCCCTTCTTCTACACCAGCTGCAGCCTGATGGGGGTGGAAGAGGAGGAGCAAGAGGAAGAACAGAGAGGCCAAGAGGAGGAAGAGGAGGGCAGGGTGAGCTCCTCCTCCCAGGACCCCCTCCAGCCACAGCCACCCTGGGGTGCCCCACCTGATCTGTGTGTTTTGTCCCCCCAGGGCTGCCTCTGAGGCGTCTTTGACAGCGTGTTGAACACGAAGGTGATTTTGGAGGGGTGGGTGTGGGTTTGGGGGAGCCTTTCCCCTGCTTCCCTAGTTTGGGCGACACCCCCTTCCCTTTCTGACCCCCTAGGATGGGCGATCAAGGACCCTCAGCACACCCCCCTGTGGTGACACAGAGCAGTTTGGAGCCTGTTTATCATCGTTATGAGCCCGAATTTGGGGGGCACCCCCCACCCCACCCCGGGCCAGTTTGGTGACAGTTAATAAATAGTTGTTTGGCAGCTGCTGGTGTTGGGGGGGGTGTCAGAATGAGTGCAGGGTGGGGGGGGGTCCCTGCTCCAATGCACGTGACATAGGAGTTGCCATAGGTGATGTAGGGCATGCAGCAGTGGGGATGAGGAAACCCCTGGTCCCCCCATAGTGCAGAGGAAGAGAAGGTGCAGCCCCAGCATGTATGGACCACAAGCTTGAAGGTCAGGTTCATGGGACCCAGCTCCAGGACATGCAGGGACAGATGGGGCACACAGGGGGTACCCATAGGGGGGGTCCAAGTAAACCTGGAGAAAACAACAGGAAAAGGAAGCTTCATTTTCCATAGTCCTTTAGGTCTTGGCTTCCCCAACAAGGAAGGCATTAACGTCTATGCTGATGATGACTTAACATGATGTAAAACTTTGATGAAGATGGAACTGAAACATTTCATGCAACACATGAAAATAGACACGGGTTAGCATTGGCAAGGTTTAAATTAGGGAATGGGCCTGGGGTGACTTTGCTGGTGGCTGTGGGGCAGGGATTGTGTCCAGGGGAGAGGAATGAGGGCAGCATTACTTCTAGAACTGGGCTCAGCAGCACCGGTTGGGATGTACGGTGCAGTGTGAGTGCAGAATGGCAGAGTTTGATCCGAGACACCCAGCACCTCTGGCATTTCACTCCAGCGTGCCCAAACGCGGTGCTGCACCAGGCTGCTGCAGAGGGGAGTCCTGGCCGCCTGCAAGCTCATCTCTAAAGATCCTGCCTTACAAAAGCAAGTGCTTTACTGACTGACCATGGCTGGGCCGGGAATGACCACGGACAGCACTGCTGAGACAAGGAAGCGATGGGTTTGTAGAACCGGAGTTTAGAACTCCATGGAGCAAGGGATGCCTTCACGCTCCCAGAGCTGGAGGAGAAGCGGAAGAGTGGTCAGTGACCCCTCTGCATGAGAGGAAGGGAAACACCGGGAACGCTGTGATCCCGCAGCATCTCCGTGGCTCCAGCACATCGTTTTCCCTACATCTGCCCCTGCTGTGCTGCCCTTCCTCCGCGAGGGGGCGGCACCGCACCGCTCCCGCACACCCGCCGATCGCCCCCGAGGGTACAACCGGTGCCGGGGCGCGGTACCGCTCGCAGCCGCCGGGGGGCGCGACGGCAGTAGGTACCTCACGGAGCCCCAAAGTGGGGGGGAAGCGGCGGGGGCGCCGGGCTCCGACCTGCGGGCTTTACTCCCGGAGCACCGGCGGCCCCGGCGCAGCGGCCGAGGGCGGAACCGGCTGCACCGGGAGCAGGGCCTCCGGAACCTCGCCCCGCCCCTCGCCCGCTCCTTGTATGGAACTCGCCCCGCCCTCCCCCTCCTTTTATAGGCATCACGCTTCCGCCCCTTCCTTTTATAGCAGCAGCGCCGCCACCTTCGCCACGCCCCCTAATTTCACAGGCCTCGCCCCGGGTCCTACCGCCCGCCCGCTCATTCCGCGGTCCGTGGCGTGCCCGCAGCCCCGTCACACACGGCCGCCGGCGCCGCTCTCCTCTTCCTTCCCGAGCAGAGCTGGGGGGCAATGCCCGGCCACAGCCCCGGCAACGCCAGCTCCGCACCGGTTTGCACCAGGACCGCTCCTCTCTGCCCCTTTGACCCCGGCTGCGGCTCTCGGCAGCGGCTTCTCCCCGCGCCCCACCGCCGCGGCCCTTCCATCGGGACCCATCGCCGTCCCTCGCGTCAGCCGGAGCCCCACGGGGCCGGTTCTGGGCAGTGACCCTGTCCCGGTGCGGGAGGACCCGAGCCGGGGCGATTCGTTGCTATACCCAGGGTGAGATAAGACACAAACGAGGTGACTGACGTGCCGCTAATCAAAGGGATCTGTTATTCACTTACCTGAACAAAGCAGTTATT
>JANHOB010032117.1:5373-20848 GCA_026413525.1 Poicephalus cryptoxanthus
TGTCAAGAAGTATCTGTAGGCAACTCCAGCAACCCAGCTTTTGTTTTCGTTTTCCTGACAGAAGACCAAGCACTGGCAACTGCAGTGTCAGTCATTTTAATATCCAAAAATATCAGATAAGTTTTAAATGTCTAAGAACAAATGCTCAAGGAAAAATAAACCAAAACTCTTCAACCTAAGACATCACTCTTCAGAGTGCGTACCCTGCCAGCCTCTGTGTGCTCACTGTTAGGTACTTGTACAAACTACCCTTTTTAGTTCAGGGTGGTATTCCCACAAGGGAATCATTCCGTGCTCCAAGTTAATTATGTTTCTCTCCCCTTGAGTTTCTTTACTAGCTAGAAATTTAAGCTAATGTAGTCTATTTTAGATCTGTAAAAGTGCTCAGTGCTGTGATATCTATATACTGATCTAAAAAGATTATAAAAACCTGCATATGGGAAGTAAGAGGACAGCTGGGGATCGTCCTTGTTCTCTCTGAACACGGTATCTTTTGGCTGGCTTAAACAGTTGTCCTGAAGTGGCGCTGCATTATGCTATGCAGAATGTGTACATTTTAATGAGGTGAGTTAATCTCTATATTCTAGGAAAAGACCTTGATAGCATTATCTGTCATTACTTACAATACTATGTGTAATAGAATGCACAGAGCTGTTCTTACACTGCTAGACCAGTTACAGAAAAACAGTCTTTTACAGAGAACTAAAATGTGTTTGCTCACAAGCTACTAATCAGTCTCTGCAGTGAGTATCAGGACCCAGAAATGACTGCTGTGTTTGCTCTGAGCAATAAAGAGGAGCAAGGAGATACTGGCAAGGTACTAAGGAGCAACTCACTGGCTCAGCAGCACTCAGTTTGGGTCGGTACCAGCAGTGACAGCTAAATAACAGAAAGAGGGCCACATACTTTACTAAGATAATGCCAAATGCTGAGGTTTTGTCGTAAACCCCTTGCCCCACAACTTCCATCATCCTTGTCCACAGCTGGAAGTCTTCAAAGCCTGTTTGTGATCAGCAACAAGTATTCCACTGGCACTTAAGATGGGGAAAGTAAGACACCAGCAGTGCCAAATGTCAAGCTTGGAAATGACAGTTATACTCATTCAGCAGAAGGGAAGCCACACTAGGAGCAAACACAGCTCTGTTCCAATCAGGGATCTAATCTTTGTACAATGATTGCAATTAACAAAGTACATTACTTCCAGTTCATTCTTAATGGATGTAAGAGCTTGACATTTGATACTTATTATAGCCTCAGAGCAGCCTAAATCCATTGTAGAACTTCACAGTCATAGTCATTTGAGACTGAGAAGAACATTTCAGTACTTGTGATACTCTTTTCTTCAAGATCTAGAAGAACATCAGGCCTAATAACAACATTCAAAAGTGATATAAATGATGAAGGGACATGAAAGAAAGGGAGAGGTATAATTTATATATAATTTATGTCATTTTGCTGAAAGTTAGCCTCACAGCCTGCTCTGCCAATCACCAAAAATAGCAGCAGTTACCAAGCAAGGAGAACTGATTACAGGCAGTAAAAGATAAGGACAAAGAGTTTGTTGGAATTCCTCAGTCCTCAAATGCTGAATATTTATGTTAATTTATCACTGCAGTTCATGTACTTCAAATGCACTCCATAAATTATTCTGTGTGTTACTGAAAAATAAATGGCATTTTCTTTGTAGTGAGTTATTCTGGACACAGTAAGGTAAATTATGGTTAAATAATTGATGTCTTTGTTGCTGTCTTTTCCTGTGAGTGGTTACTGGAAACAGTGACTTAAATTTCCCATTTTGATGAAACTCTCTTGCCCACTGAAGACAGATCAGAACATGAAACACACCACTTCAGGTAGCTGCTGTGACAAGCTGCATTTAAGATGACATCATCCAGTGCTAAAAAGCTACAAATGCGAAATATGCTTTAAAGATGCATATACCTAATCACTCGCTGCTATTGCCAGAGATTAGGAACATATGTGTGTTGCTTATAGACACTCCAAAGATAATTAAGAAAAAGCTCCACAAGTGTTTCCTTGCAATTTTTGCTGTAAACAGGTTACACGATACTTCTCTTCTTTTTTCCTGGGAGACTGTCCTGGGTTCAGCATTAGCAGTCATTTTTATCAATCTCAGTAGCTGGTGCAGTGCTGTGGTTTTGACTTTTGGCCTGAGAACAGCGCTGATAACACCAATGTTTTTAGTTACTGCTCAGTAATGTTTACTCTGACCAAGGGCTTCCTGAGTCTCATACTCTGCCAGGGAGGAGGTTTGGCTTCCCTATGGCTCATTCAGGTAGGGGCCAAGATGCGGGGTTGAGCTGGAGCATCCTGTGTCGGGGCCAAGCTGCAGGGTTGAGCTGGAGCATCCTGTGTCAGGGCTTCAGCAGAAGAGTGCTCTCAGCTTGTTTCCTCCTAGAAAACTTCCACCCTTTTAGCCACGATACCCCCAAAACACAGTGTTCATAAAAGCAAAGGTCCTTTGGGTCCAGTGTAATAAAACAATCCAGAGCATCCATCCCCTGGGCAGGATGAAGCAACGCTTAGTAAACTGTTTGAACAAGAGTCCACTTGTCCTAATGAACGTCAGCCTGTCACTACTATTGTTAGTTAGGGGGTTTTAACTGCTTTGCCCAGGATTTGTTCTTTGAAGCTCAGTGTCTCCCATCCTGTTGCAGCTTTGTGCTGGGAGATCATCTCTTTGCTGCAAATACCAAGGGGTCAAAAGCACCATCGTCTTGTCAGGCTCTCCTTCTCATGGGGTGGTGGAGGCTGGACGTATCCGGATGCCGTTCATGCTTCCTGTCCTGTTTAGTTTGGTGCTGGCTGCAGAAATGGGGTGTTTAGGGTGAGCTGCAGTTTGATGTATGACCCTGGACAAGTCTTGGTGCTCTGCAAGTGCTTGGAGGGATGGCTGGATGGGGTTTGGGTTTATGGCATGTCTGTCATAGGGCAGGAGGATAGGGTGGGCAATTAATGCTTGTAGGGAATTAGGCTGCGGGATTCAAACTCAAGGTTCTATGGCCTGAGCTCAATAAGAGCAGGAAAGCATCAGGCCAAGGACTGACCGTGTGTGCAGACAAGGATGGGCGAGCTCCAGTGGTTCCTGAATAAGCTGTTCTTCCTGCAGAACTGTCCATGTCCAGAGCTGAACGATGTGAGCCAGAAAGTACCTGGCGTGATAGGAGCTGCCTGCCCAAATACTCAAACAAGTAGAAAAACGAGGTCCAAAAGGTGACTGTTTTCCCCATTCTGCTCAAAGAGAGCACTGGTTACAGAGCCTGAACGTGGCTTTTGCAGCATGAAGTCGTAGAGTATCAGCTCTTCAAACCTGAGGTGGATTTCTCTGTTTCTGCGCCACGTAACACAGCAAACCCACATCTTCTGTGAGGTCCTCACGTGCCAAGCAAAGACTGTGGAAATGAGGGATGCGCCAGCTCACATCAGACTCGTGGCCCACCTTGTCCAGGAGCTGATGCTTACCAGTGACCAGCACCAGCTGCTTTGGAGAGTCACCAGGAAACCCCGCAATGGACAGTGATGGAATAACTTGCCTGTATTTAGAAATTCCCTTCTGACCCTTCCTGCTTTACGACTCCAAGCATAAAGGTTTATAGTCCTTGACTTTTATCTTGCCTAATGAAGCTGCAGATGTTCGTGCTATTCGTGTAAATATCTAACCCGTATCAATGCAGGTAAACAAGAGGGGACATTAATCTTTGCCACGTCGCCTGTGATTTAGATACACTAATGGAGGGTGCCTCTGTGTGGGTTTGATTTTTGGCCTCGTCAATGCTGCTGATGCGTTCTCCTGGTCCTGCTTCCATCCCATGGGGCGCTTCGTGAGCCCATGTCCAAAGCAGGTGTGGGTTTCTTTCCTTTTTGCTTGCAGATGCCATTTTCATCTCACCCTTCCCCTCTCGTTTCCCCTCTGTTGTTGGTTAAAATGAACCTCAAGAGGAAGGGAACTGGCCTGGCGTGTCCCAGCTGCAAGAGACAGAGCGAGAGGCATTTACAACCTGACAGCAAGATAAAGATAAAGATGAATCTGAAGCCTCGGTGGCTGTTAGCGAGGGGAGGAGGAAACGTTTATGGCCCCATCTGCCAGCGTTTCAATAGGATGGGACCAGCTTTATGGCAGGAGCCTCCAGTGCCACTTCCTTCCATTTGGGGATGAGGATCTGATTTCAAGCTGTTCCCAGTGGTCCCGCTGTTTGCCCCGCTGTTTGCCCTGGGGCCAGGGCAGGAAGGAAGGAAGGGAGGGGATGGGGATGCTGTAGGGACTCGATGGGGTCTATGGGCACAGGTCGTACCCACGGCCTCGAATTCAGGATGCGTGGTGGTTGAGATTCCACAGCCAGCCCGGAAAAGCTGCCTCTGGGATATTTGTGTGGGATCCAGGGAGCAGCGCAGCTGCTGCCCTCTGCGCTGCTCCCTCTTTCCCAACCAGCTGGTTTGTCAATGGTCAATGTTGTCCTCAATGACCAGTGATATCCATTGCACCTTGAAGGGAGCTGCTGCTTTTTTAGACCTGAAGGAGCCAAAGCTGTTCCTGCTCTTGGGATAGCTCACGGAAGAGCTTAAACACTTCCCTTGAGGTGTTCAGGGCCAGTGGAGCAACCTGGTCTAGTGGAAGGTGTCCCTGCCCAGGGCAGGGGGCTGGAATTGGATGAGCTTTAAGCTCCCTTCCAATCCGAACCAGTCTGGGATTCTAAGAGGGTCTAAACCAGGTTGGATGAGGATCAGCCCCATCTTAGTTCCTCTAATAATAGGGGAAAATTGCAGTCATTTCCCTGTTAGGGCAGAGTGCTTTACATTGGAGCTTATCAAGCACTTTACAGTAGAGGTTAACTGGTGTTATCCCTGGTTTGCAGCAGGAGAAAATTGATAGTTAGAGAGGGGAAATGGTGTTTTCAGGGTCAATGGAGAGCTGGGAATGGGTTTGCTGCACCAGGCACCAAGCCCTTGTGCAGGGGCATTTACTGCCTGGGTGCTGGGTCAGCTCTGACTTTCACTGCCACCCCAGGGGTCCGAGCTTTGCCTGTATGTAAGGAGCAGGGGATCTGTCCCCTCTCCACGCTGGCTCTGAGCTGAGCTCACACACAGCCTCCACACATATTTGCTCCATAATATGAGAAGGTGCCAAAAGAGACCCAGAGCAGCAAGAAAATCTCTGGGAAAGAAGCTAAACCACAACAGTGATAACACACCTGCGATGCTGTTGTTGTCCCCTCTCCTGTAACCATAGCAATAATCTTCTGGTACCTTGGGGTTGCCAAGCGGCTTTCAAAAGCCTTGGAAATTGAATCCTGCCGGGTGCTGAGCAGCGATGCGGAGGGGAGGGTGGTTGAGCATCTTGCAGGAGCAGAGCCCTGGGTGGTTTTAAACCACGTAACCTCCCACCTCGTGGCCTCAGCACACTCTTTATGCGTGTGAGCAGCCCTCCCTTGAAGTGGTTAACTCAGCTGTGAAGCCTTCTATCAGCCGTAATAGCTTCAAGGTGGGGAATAAAAAATGGAGAGTGTTTAAATTGTTAATGGGTTTCATGTTCTTGTCACTGTTGAGGGTTTGTTCCCTTTTATAAACTCATAGTTTTTGGTTGACATTGCTTTTATGTGAGCCATCAGCCAGTTGGTGATGGTGTTCCTGTGTTAGACCATTACTGCCGGATTGTATTTGCAGTAAAGAAAGAGAATGGAGGCTGTAAATCTACAGCCAGAGATTTAGGGCTCTGTTTCTCTGCAGTTTAGGTCCATGTGCTCGGGAAGTCCATTCTCCTCCGGCAGAATTACACCCCTCCGAAGGCTCCTGCTCCGGCGCTGATGGACGGAGCTCATCGGCTCCCGGAGCCCTGAGGCTGGCAGGGGATGGGGAAGGGGCACGCTGGGCAGGGGAGAGGGGTTGTTCAGCCTCTACCTGTCATAAGAGATGGGGATTGTGGAGAATTGCTCCTGCCTCTTGCTCAGGATGGGCTCTGGTGTGTGTTAACCCCTTTGGCTCTGCGCAGGGGTTACACAAGCACTGTGGGCTTGTTGGTGCGCTCGGCCAAGGGGCAGAGGTGCTCAGTGCACATAAGGATGGGCCAAGCACAAGTGCAGTGGTCTGGGGTGTCCCTGCTGTGCCGTGGAGGGTCACCTGCAGCTGCAGTGATCCCCATCCCCATGGCCAGCATGGAATTGCCTGGTTTGTGTTGGAAGGGAGCTTAAAGCTCCTCCAGCTCCAACCCCCTGCCACGGGCAGGGACACCTTCCACTGGAGCAGCTTGCTCTAGTGGGTTCCTCCAGGTTGGAGCAACCAACTGGAAGTGGATGTGCTTTAGATCCTTTCCAACCCAACCCATTCCCTGATTCTGTGACCCTGATTCCACTTGCAGGCACGGAGGGATGCAGGGGGCGATGGGCTGAGTGTATGCGATGCCTTTGCCCCAGAGCCAGTGGCTGGATGCAGAGTGGTCCCTAACAGCATCTCCAGCACATCTGGGCTTTCCCCCTCCCCTTCTTGGTGTCAGCCACAACAGCAGCACACATGATTTAATTGCACACAGCCGCTGAACCCGTGTTGGCCCATTAAGGGTGTCAGATGATCTCTTCATGAGCTGTCAGTCCAAATGGAGCCTCCAGTCTGGTGCTTCAGAGATGCGATTTTCATCATTAGGCAGGAGCTGCCTCCATCCCGCTCCCCCTGCGCCACCCATCCGCACCCATCCCGAGGGACTCATCGCTGCCTCTGCTCCGAGAGGATGCGGAGTTCATCCCAGGGTCAGGCATGGATCCTGCCAGGGAGCCTGTGCTGTTGGGCTGATGCAGGTGTGTTCTGGAGGGAATGGGGCCAGCAGCATCCCTGAGTCCTTTCTTTGGAGAGAAGAGGTGAGAGAATGCACAAATACAGCCCGAATGGGGCTGATCCTTTCCTGTGCCTGTCTTAGAGTCCAAACCAGCCTTCCCCTTCCTCTTCCTCCTCCTCTTCCTTATGGATTTCAGAGCATGGGAGGTTGCTTCAGGCAGTTGGAGTCATGTGTGCACCCTGGTACTCCTCACACCGCCCCTGTTGTGCTGCCCCTGATTCTGAACCGGTCTAAATGTGGGGTTTGGCTCTGTTTGCTGTCTTTTTGCCTTGTGTTTGAAACTTTTCTTTCCTGGTTCATGCAGAAGGGGTCTGTGAGGCAGCGCAAAGGGGAAGCTTTCAGAGTCAGGCCCTCTGGGCTCCCACAGGCTGAAGCGTTTCACTCCAGCACAAATCCTGACCATGGAGGTGGGTCCAGCTCTGCCCCAAAGAGCCTGCAGATGCATGGCACACCATGGCTGGGACTGGGTCCTTCCTGCCCAAGTTACTGGTTTCGATGCCTTGGACCAGCCCAGGGCAAGGTGATTCTCACTCCTCCCCGGTCCTGCAGGCAGAGCAGGGTGCTCATTCCCTGTCCTTGCTGCCCTATGTGTGTATATACGTGTGTATGCGCATATATATACACATATGCACGTATGCATAGATAGATTATCGTAAGTGAAGGTTGAGCGCGTTACTCAAACCTCAGCTTCTCCCTCGAGTCCGCTGTTTGCAGAGACAATGCCTGTCCCCAGGGCTCACTCCCAGAAAACCTTATTACCATATATCCCAGGCATAAACTTCCAACGTCAGCCCCGGCACACTGCTCCGGAGCCAGGGCAGCCTTGGTTTTCCTGCCATTTTCCTTGGGTTTTATCCTTGCTGCTCTGTTTCTGTTCGGGAATCTCATCTGCAGGCTGATACAGGCTTCTTGTTCTTCTAATAAGATGGGAAATCCTGGGAAATGATGAATGGACCCGGAATACCTTTAGCTGGAGCCTGGTAAAGGTTTTAACACCACACAGGCAACACCATCACCAAACCCACCTTCCTGCTCTGAACACTTTACTCCCGGCTGTGCCAATGCAACGTGGGGACGGGGATGATGCTGGGACGTCGGTGGGTGCTGCACGTCGCTGGGATGGGCTTTGCTGCTGTATAATGCCAGAGATGAGGAGCGCTGCCCCGTTCCCCGGCCTCCATGTTGATGTTATTGATGTTGGTTATTTAGTGATGCTGTTTCCATCCTCCCTCTCGCATCCCCATCAGCGGCGTGGGGCCGACGCGCCGCTGCTTTGTTGTTGCTGAGGAGCAGATTTCATCGGGGTCCCTGTGTTTCCTGAGGAGAGTTGTTTTGCACTCTCCTCCTCTGGAGTGGTACCTCCAGCCCTGCAGAAGGCTCTCTGCATGGCCTGCCAGCCTCTCGCCTTCCTCTTGAAGGCTTAATGCAGCATTGTAATATCCTACCAGCAAAAAGGCACCTCCTTTTGCTCCCCCCACCCCGTTCCAATCCTTTTTTCCCCCCATTTTCTTTTCTTAATTAACTGTCTAGTGAGTTTATTATTGACTCAAAGACCAAATAAAGAAAAATTTAATGGGAGAATAGATTAACTCCCTGAGGTTCCCCCGCCATCCATCACATTTTTATAGCAGGAGCTGTGAAGAAGCTCATAACTTCATGCTGTGAATGTGATAATAAAGAGGGCACGGAGAGGATTCCGATTTACTGCCAGGCTGATGTGCACCAGGATGGGATTTACTGCCCCAATCCCATCCTCCTTTTATTCGGAGGGAGGTCACCGGATCCATGCCCAGCGCCGGCTCATGGACACTGGGAGGTGGGATGGTGGCTTGGATGCTGCTCCTCCCCAGCTGAGGAACCATCTCTGCTGTTGTGTGCTCAGCCTCAACCCTGGGTGCTTACAATGACAGGAAGGTTGGAAATGATGGAGGGTGAGTGGGGGCATCGCAGCTCCCTGCATGTACCACTGCCCCGGGGGTCCCTGTGCAAGGCTGTTCCCTTCCATTGAGACAGGCATGAGCAGGCAGGGACATGGTGGCAGGCAGAAGGGACATGGCCAAGGCCAGGCACAGCATCAGTAGCACTCCTAATGCAGGGGCCTGGTGGGACTCTGCTTCTTGTGTGCAGCATCAGCGACTTGGAAGGGATGTGCTTTACTCAGCTGAGGGTCAGGAGACACGTGAGGGTTACAAAGAAGTGTGTTTCCTCTGGGATGGATTATAAAGGGGTTGGTGGGGCAGGAGAAGGAGGAGGGAGAGACAGGAAAAGATGCATCTTCCCTGGTGGGTCCCGGTGAAAAGGTTTATGTGCAACAGGAATGAACTGAGGAAGAGAGAGAATTTATCTGGAAATAATAGAAACAGTTTGTTGGATTTTGGAGGCTGAGGATCTGGAGTTAATCATTATTCCACGAACCCCTGAATGATGTTCCTTGCAGCTTTCCTACATAGATAGTGCTCCGGTGGGAGTGCTCCTAACGGCATTTTGTCAGGCACTATCAGCAGTATTGAGCCAACCTGAGCACCCGATTATTAATCCTTTTCTCCCAGTGACATGACGGCGATCGATGTCGGAACAAGCTATTGAAACTGCAGCAATCAACTGGACTCCGGTTAATCCAATGGGATCCTCACTTGGGGCCTGGCAGGACGAGGATGCTTTAGGAAAGCCTGAGCTTGGGTTTAGCTTCACCTTCCTATAGACACTGAGGAGTGTGGGGCCAGGAGCCACGGCCTGCCTGGTGGCAGGAGGCTTAAAGGTGGTGTAGCCCTATGCATTACTGTTGTTAGTTAATTACAGGCATTGGCATATCTTGGTGCCACAGGTGAGGAAAAATAAGGGATTTTTCCATGATTTTCCATGCAAAGGATCCCACTCACATACACACATGGGTGTGCATGCACATGGGCTGTTTCTGGTGTGGGGTTTATACACAGGAAGATGCTTTTCCCCATCTCATGTGTCGTGGGGTCACGGATGGCCATGGGGACACTGGGGGGGGGGAGGCATTGCCGCCTGCTGGTAAATCCACTGTGTTCCCACTCGGCCAATGGAGCTGGTGATGTTCCATGGGGCTGGTGAGTGATGTGGGGGTCTGCCGCCATCCCCAGTGCATCCCGAGCATCCCGCCCGGAGCCCTGGAGGGTTCCTGACCCTGTGGGGAGCACTCGAGGGGAAGAAACTCCTCAGGAAAACAGAAATAGAGGAAGGAACAAAGCAAAAGCTCTCACTGCCCCTTCCATCGCTGCTGGCTCCCAGGAGGGGAGCATGGCCCAGCCGGGGGATGCTCAGCGGGGCTGTTGGGTCCCCGCATTGAGGTCACCTCCATGGCCCTGCTGAAAGCACAGCAAAGGGTTTGTAGCAGGAATGTGGGGACTTGAGCCCTGCTTGGGTGAGCGATGGGATGGAGTCAGAAGCGGGGAGGCAAAGGCAGAGCCCTTGGGTTTGGGATTGGCTGAGAGCCTCCACATGAGCTCAGCCCTATAGCATCACTGTGATGTTAAAAAGCAGCTCCCTGCAGGCCCGTGCCCTGTCCTGGGACACGAGGGTGGGAGAGTGGCTGGGTCTTGTTCCACGTTGCTGATTGATATTTGATGTGCAGAGAGTTGGGGGGTGCCTTTGAGACCCATGGCTCTTATCTCCAGACCTGCAGCACTCTCTTGCCACCTCTAACGGGGCTTTGCAGATGCTCTGCCATGCTGGAGCCAGCTCTGATGCTTGGTTCCCCACCAATGCCCACTCTCACTTGGTGCTGATCCCAGGGAGCGCGGCCAGCCCGCATCCCATCGGCAGCATCCTCTGCTGCTGGCTGGGACGGGGCTGCTGCGGTGGGCTGTCAGCCCCAGCCAGTGCTTACTAATCAGGTTGGCCATTAAGGTGGGTCAGTGATGGATGGGCTGTGTTGCTGTGCCCCAGCCCGGCGTGTGCTGAGGCACTCCCTGACCAGCAGCTGTTGTACTGGCTGCCTTGTTAAGGGTCTCTCTCGGTGACATCAGCTATACATCAACCTGGCTGATGGCTTTGATTATTTGGACAGCTCTTGGCATGATGAATCGTTGGGATTGATCTGCCTTTTCTTCACTCCTTGCCCTGTTTCTCCCAACTCTCTTCACTCTTCAACCACAAATCCTTTTAGAGGTTAGCACCTTCCAGGGCATCCCGCTTAAACAACTCCGGCTGAGGGATCTATATGCTGCGATACAGAGAGAAACGGAGGTGGAATGGTGAGGAAGGGCTTAGCTCTGAGGTGGCCCTGGGGACAGGGGACGGCTCCGTTGTGACATTGCCATCTCGGTGATGCGCTTTGCAAGGCTGCCTCGAAAAGGGACAAGAAGTGAGCGTGTCTCGAGTGTGTTTAGCGTGTGCTTAGCGCAGCTCGGGGAGGCCGAAGCACAGAAAGCTTCCTGGGAACCTTTCCCCTCCTCTGCTTTGCAGTAATTATCCCTTGCAGCTCTCAGTGATTGCTCAGTGGATGTCCATGGCTCCTCAGGATGCTGCAGTGATGGGCCTGGAGACGGTGCTTGTGTGGCTCCTGTCCTGCATCTCCCTGGGACATCCCCTTCCCAGGGACACACCAGGATTTGCCTCCTCATGTGTTGTCAGGAACGTGCCACCCCAGCGACCCTGTCAGTGGTGTAAATAGAGCTGTGCAGTGTCTGAAACGTCCCTCTGATGGATGAGTCCCACAGCACACTTTGGACCAGCCTCTAAAGGAGGAACCAGAGATGCTGACGGGCAGTTTTAGAATCATTTTTAACTCCATTCCACAAGCTTTTGGCCTTGTGTCGTGTTGAACTCCGTTATACATCCATGGGCTCTGTTCCAGCTGTGTTCTCCAGGGCCGTCCTGTAGCAGACAGCTTCCTGTGCCTGTTGTGCTCATTCACAGAGGGTGAGCTCTCTTACCCTGCCTCAGTTGCTAAAACCTGACCTAAATGCTGCAGGTGGTACCTGAACACATCACAGCCTCCTGCAACCGAGGCTGGGAGTCCGTGTCCCTCCATCCCACCCCCTCAGTGCTGCTCCTGGGTCACATCCCTGACATTCTGGCAGTCCTGTGGCCAACCTTGCATGTTTCATAAGCTGCAATACCCCTTAGCTGAGAGCGCCTTCGGATGCAGGCTCTGTCCGGGTGATGCTGGGTACCAGCACGATGAGGCTCAGAGGTGTTGTGGAGCAGAGCCTGGGGGCTGCCTCATCGCTGCATCTCCCTTACCCATCACTCCAGGGCTGCATGGAGCACGTTTGTAACGGGCTGTTTGCCTGCTCTGCTGCTCGGTGCTGGGAAGCAGCTCCCCAGATGCGCCGTGGCCTGAGCAGCAGCCAGCACGAGCTGTCTCTTTGCATCGCTTTGAACTCTTATCTGTGGCGTCTCCTGGTTTTCGCTGGAGCAGACGGTTGAGCCCCATGCGGGTCCTGATAACCTTTCTCGTGTTCATTAAGGGCCCACTTAGTGCTCTGTGGGACTGAAGTGAGACAGTCTGGAAGAGAGAAGCAGCACAAGGCTTTTAGCCTGGGTAATGCAAAACTTCATCAATAATCTTCCCAGCACAAAGTCACAACTCAAATAGAACCCTAAGAGCTGCCCAAACAACCCCCCAAAGAAAGGCAAACCTGCAGGGTTAAGACAGAGCATCTCATTCTGAGCTGTTGTGCTTGGGGAGGCTGAGTTGGTCCTTAATAGCGCCGTGGATGAGCAGATTAACTCTTTGGGGCAAGGACCACGTGCTGGGGGTGATGGATGAGATGGTTTTTCTTTGCTGCTTTCTTTTTACCCACTGCTGCTGGCATTTCGGGTGTGCTGATACCAAAAGCCAGCGGTACTGGGATGGCAGCTGGGGCTAAGGGCTTGTGCAAGGGGTGCCAGATGATGTGGTTGGGCATTTCAGCAGTAGCGCATGGATCTACCTCGCCTGTGTTTAGACATAGGCTCCCTCTGCCCTCTCACTGTCTCTGGAGGCAGTTGAGATCCATGGGGCTGGGGAGGGAGCCAGGACCTGCATATCCCCGTCTCAAGTGACTTGGTGTGATTCTGAGCCCAAAGGGAGTTGAGGCAGAGGCAGAGGGGAGGGAAAGACCCCTTCAAAACTGTTGAGGTAATGGAAACAACCTTAAACTATCATCTTTCAGGCATAACGCCATAATAAAAGTAACAGGATAATGATTTTTTTCAGCCAAGATATTAGAGGCCCAGATATTGATTGGTTGTTTCCCTTGTCGTTCTCGCCTCTGATGGAACTGCATTTTTTGACAGAGAGTGCAATAAAATGCACAGTTTCCAATTTGAGAGCCCTATAAATGTCATCTCTACATGCACGGTTACAAATTCTTCATGATGTCCCTCTCCCTCCCCTCGACACTGAGAGGGTCCTCAGGGATGGAGGAACACACAACATCTGCCTTCCTGGAGGAGGAAGTTTGCTTGAACCCATCCCAGCTCGTTTCTGGGCCCGTTCCCATGGGAGATGCTTCATTCCCATGGGAGATGCTTCATTCCCATGGAGAGCTCTCGGGGGGTTAGAAGGACTGAGGCTGCAGAGTTAATATATCTTGTAGGGTTCAGATGGATGGATGCTGGGGCAAGTGATGATGTGGGGTTGAGCTGTCAGGAGGTTCCAGTTCCACTGGGCAGAATGCTATTTGTACTGGTTTTCTTCTGAGAACTTGGTATTTTATGGGCAAAGGTCTAAAGAAAAGCTGAAAATGCACAGAGGTGGCAAAGGAGAAAGAGGTGGTGATGGCATCTGAGCTTTCATGAATAACATGGTGGCGTATTTAGTTACATGAGCCCTTTTTGCTCCATGCTTATAGGCTGAGGGAGTTGGATTTGTTTCGTGCCTCCAGTCTGTGCCCTGTCTGGGTTTCCTCCTTGGTTTAGAAGGCCTCAAAGGAGGTTGAAAGAAGTGAGCGCTCCCATTGTAAGAGATAAGGTATCTCCTGGGGAGATAGAGCCCTTGCATCTTACCTCAGATAAGCTTGGGGAGGATAGAGCCTGAGCCCTTCTGCATTTGAGGGCCAGTGGAAATGCCTGTGCCGAAGGCTCCGCATGCCCTGGTGATGGTGAGAGGAGGGAGCGATGCTGCACTGCGGGGTCAGGGCTGGCTGGGGGCAGGATTGGTGGGGAAGGACTGACCCTCACCTCTGCTTTCCCCCTTGCAATAAAAGGCTTTTATTTGCCTTTTTCCCTTTGCTTTTTAACTCCTGAGCAAATTCCAGGCCGGAGAAGGGGGTCGGCTGCAGGTGCCTGCAGTGAGGTAGCGGGAAGCAGGGCAAGGCCTGATGGATGGGCTGCTCCTCCAGTGCAAACCTAACAAGAACCAGTGTTCTATAAATCTCAGTTCCACAAAGAGCCTGGAACCAAGCGGCTCCATCCCCGAGGTGCAGGGGGGGACCCCGGGGTGGGTAATGAGGGCAGTCACCTCCCACGAGCGATGCGCGCACGCTGTGACCTTCCGTTAGGTTTAATGCAACCTTTGGATTTCTTTCCAATGAGTCTCCAATCAGGCAGTGCTCCGCCAGCTTCCCTCTAACCTCGCAGCACAGGCTCATAACCGGCTTTAGGCCTTTTATTGGTCTCCGAGGTAGGCAAAGCCATTAAGCTCAGTGTTTTGATTTGATGAGAGACGTTCCAAGGGGCTCAGCGTCTCCCTCACCTTTGCCTAAACACTGCAGCGCTGTCTCTATGCCGGGAATTGGGGATTGCAGAGCTCAGCTTCCCCTCGGCCAAGCAGGAACTGGAAGGCTTCGGAATAAAGAGGGGCAGAGCTGGCACTGAAATGGGCCTTTTTCAGCCCATTTTCCCAGGGCAGGTTAATACCAAATCTCCAATCAGAGCCTTCACCCAGAATGGCACCCCTGGGTCCAGCGTGGATTTGTAGCCAAGGGCACATCTGATTAACCACATTTGGTGCTTCTTATAATCAACTCCTGATCTATAGAGCCCTGGATTTATCACTTAGTGGGTATCTGAGATGTAATAAGAAGCAGCTTCTTTTTTGGAGCTGGCATTCTTTATACAGCCCTGTCACTTCCTTGTATTTCCAGAGGTGGAACCCAGGACAAGGGGGGCACAGCCACCGCGATCAATGCTTTATTGTAGCTCCTTTTACCAATAATTTTTTACATCACGGTGTTTCTCTCACCCCCCACCTTTGGATAAATAATTCCAGTGAAGTTGTGCTGCATTCAGCACTTCTGAGCAAAGAAGAGGAAAAGCGATGGAGTCAGGAGAAGAGAAGGGCAGGAGGTGCTGAGCTCTCTGCCGGCCTTGGCATCCCCATCACGATGAGCACGAAGGTACAGCAGCTCCAAAAGCTGCTCTGTGCGTGCTGTGACTGATGTGCCAGGGGTTAACAGAGCTGCTGTGGGATGGGGCTGGAGGGACACGGGACCAGGGGAGGCTGCAGAGGTGGGACTTGGCCAATCTAACCTGCAGGACACCAGACTGGGAGCTGGGAGAATGCAGTTTACCTCCAGGTCTTGTTTTATCATAGAGTCCTGGAATGGGTTTGGATTGAAGGGACCTCAAAGCTCCTCCAGCTCCAACCCCTGCCACGGACAGGGACACCTTCCACTGGAGCAGCTTGCTCCAAGCCCCTGTGTCCAACCTGGCCTTGAACACTGCCAGGGATGG
>JANHOB010032286.1:0-13992 GCA_026413525.1 Poicephalus cryptoxanthus
GACCCCTCCCATATCACACCCTGTAGTAGCACCAGGGCTTGGTCCCTGGTTGTGGTGACCTGTGCTGCCCACCCGGCCATGGGGCCGAGGTCGCATGGGGCCAGCGGGGAGAGGACACGAGCTGGGAAGATGCAACTTGACATTTCCAGGCCACGGAGATGACGTGGGCTTGAGGCAGACAAAAAAACAATAAAAAGGGGAAAAAAACAGAAAAAAAGGAAAGAAAAAAGCCGGGATGAGGGATCCCAGGAGCCCCCATGCAGCCCCGGAATGGGGGGGGCTGCTGCCACGCACTCTCATGCGTGGGCACCGTGTGCACAGCTCCTGGTGCACCATAGGTAGGGGCACCTCCATGCCCCCAGCACACCAAAATCCCATGGGATGTGCCCCTTCCAGGCCATCCCTGTGCCCCACTGCCCCCCAGGGCTGCCTGGAGGTGCCCAAGCCCCCCAGGACAAGCCCAAACCACTTCAGGGGGCACAGGCAGGCAGGGGATGGGGCACAGCCAGGCAGGGGATGGGGGGCAGCCAGGCAGAGGACGGGGGGCAGCCAGGCAGGGGATGGGGCGCAGCCAGGCAGAGGACGGGGGGCAGCCAGGCAGGGGATGGGGGGCAGCCAGGCAGAGGACGGGGGGCAGCCAGGCAGGGGACGGGGCACAGGCAGGCAGGGGACGGGGCACAGGCAGGCAGGGGATGGGGGGCAGCCAGGCAGAGGACAGGGGGCAGCCAGGCAGGGGATGGGGGGCAGCCAGGCAGGGGATGGGGCACAGGCAGGCAGGGGATGGGGCGCAGCCAGGCAGGGGTTAAGCGCTCCCCAGCTGCTCCGGGATGTTTGCTCATGTTTTTCTGCAGCCGAGCCAAGCGAACCAGTCAAACAGGATATTAAAGGCCGGGCCCTACAGGGGAGCCCAGGTCCCGTCCCCCCCCATCCCCTGTGCCCCAAGAAAGGCCCCAAAATGGGCCCCCAAAAAGGATCTACACCAGGGAGAGGCCCTGGCCAGGGGCACCCACCCAGGCGCTGAGCCAAGGAGGGGTCCTATGCAGGCAGTGGGGCTTTCAGGGGTGACGGATGAGCACTGGGGGGTCCCCAGCCTGGCTGTGTCACTGCCATGGGTGCAGAAGGGGCTCAGGGAGGGGGGACAACAGGGACAAAGCCACCCATGAGGCTTTGTCACAACAGGGATGGTGAGTGTGCAGCATGGAGGCGAGCGCTGCAGGGTAGGGATGGAGCGTGCGGGGTGGGCTGTGAGCGTGCGGGGTGGTTTATGAGCACGTGGGGTGGGATCCGAGCGAGCCGGGCCGAGCTTCCCAGGCGTCACTGAATAAATCACGGCTGCCACTCGAGGGAGCGGAGCCATTGAAGTGACTGAGCAACGTCCTCTATAATTTATCGCCTCTTTTATATAATTTAAGAACTTCCTCGTGGAGCTGCGCTCGCAAAACGCAGCTCTGACACGATTTGGATGCACTGGGTGCGGGGGAGATGGGGGGGGAAGGGACCCGGTTCCCCCCCCCACCAGCGCACGCCGCTGGCTCTGCCAGCACCACGGGAATCCCCTGCCACCGCAGCCATGGCCAAGGGACCTCGGTGCCACCAGCGAGGAGCCGCGGCTGCAGGCACAGCCACCCGCATGGCTGGTTACCCAGGAGCCCCTCATGGTGGCATCAGGCCTGGGTGCCCCCAAAGGTGCAGAGCCACCAGGATGGGTGCAAACGTCTCTGCTCCCACGGGGCCGGCTGGGGACACGGGGAACCCCGCATCCAGGCCCCCTCCCTGCCCCCAGCCCCATCTCCTGTGGAACAGGAGGGCCCCCCCCCCCTTTGGAGGAAGCGGAGTCCAGCTGCAGACCAGATGCTGCGGCTCCGGCTGCATCCCCCCTGCCCGCGGCCCCGCCGGCTGCTTCCTGCCCACACCGAGGGGACCCCGGGGCACCCCGGCACCCCCGCCCTGGCGTGGGAAAGCGCCCCCGGGGCCACGCCGAGTGCCAGGGCCCCGGGGGACACCCGGGAGTCAGGGCTGCTCCCAGCAACCACCGGCCATGGGAGCCAGCGATGGGAGCCAAGGATGGGATCCAGGCTTCGAGAGCAGGGGGACGAGGGGCAAAGCCCCGCCGGGGCTGCGGCGGGGCCCACTGCACCCAAAGGAGGGTGGGTGCCCACCCAGGGCTGTCCTACGGGTGAGGATCCCACATGCCCTGAATTCCAGTGCCTGTGGGAGCGAGCGAGGGGTGGGAAGAGGGCCCTGGGAGCCCTGAGCCGTGGGGTGCCCCAGGGCATGGGGTGCCACTGGGCACCGCAACCCCATCTGGTCACCACAGCACATCCTGCTCTGCAGATGGGGGTCCTGCCCCCCACCAGCATCACGGCCTAGGGTCCCCATCACCTTGACTCATGCCACAACCAGCCCAGGGTGACAGCGGAGCCACCCTGCGCCAACGCACAACCCAACCCCAAGGACCCTCCAAGACCCCTACAGCACCCCACAAATGGCCATGCAGCACATGGACCGACACTGGCACAGGATGCCCATCACCTCAGCGGGCTCCTGCACGCTCCTCCACCATGCTCATGCCTCAGTTTTCCCAACCACAACATTCCCAGGCCCCCAGTACAGGCTCCCTGAGGAGGGGCTCTTTCCGATGCGCCAGCGACGCAGCCGGCACCAGCCCAGCAGCCAGCACCTCGGGGCCGGCTCAGCCAAGCACAGCCACTGCTGTCTGTGGGCAACTGAGGCCCGGTGCGGTCACCCTGAGCCTTGCCACGGCCGGAGCCCCGGGCCGGGGAAACACTGCACCGCGGTGTGACGTAGGGAGCGGGGCACAGTGCCAGGGAGAGCCGCCAGTGCCTGCCATTGGGTCACGGCCACTGTGACCGGAGCCCGGAGGTGCCCTGGCCCTCCCCATGGCACGAGGGCCACACTTCCAATGGGAGCAGCAACCCATGGGGATGGGGCTCTGGCCAGGTCACCCCTTGTCCTGCAGGATGGGGCACACAGAAGGCACCCAGTGGCCCCCAGATACCCTGCTCAGGACAGCACAACCGCACCGGGATCTGGGGCACAGCCTGGGACATGGGCCCCCTGCGCAGATCCCAGCCGCAGACAAAGGCCCTTTGGCCGTGCTCTGTGCCAGCAGAGAGGACCAGAGACAATGCAGGGAGCAGGACCAGGGGCCATGGGCACACACACCCCCAGCACCAGCACCAGAGAAGGGAGAACCGGCCCCCCAGCCCCGTGTGCCCCACTGAAGGCTCATGCAGCCGTTATCACAGTGGCTGCCCCACAGAGCCTGAAAGGACCATTCCTGGGCTGCTATTCCTGCCCACGGGCATCAGGCCAGCCCAGCCACATGCTGTGGGGACCCTGGGCCCCCCCCCAAAAGCAGAGCAGGGCCCCAAGTTCCCCATAGGGTGGCAGCCCCGAGAGTGGCAGCTCAGGGCACATTGCCTGCGCCCAGCAGAGGCACCCGCACGTCCTCTGCACTCTGTCCTGAGGCCAGCAGGGGACCCATGGGGTGACATGGGGCTGTCACCCCGCCAGGCACCAGTGGTGCTGTCTGGACCCTGTATCAGCACCCAGGACATCCCAGCCCAGGGAGTCACCCTGACCCCCCCCCAGGGCCATGGTGGGGGTCCCACGCTGGTGCCCCCCCTCCACCAGCGCAGCAGCAGCGGCGGCTCTGTTTTAACTGGATTTTGTTGGAGCCCTCATCAGGAGGGAGCGGAATTCCCACTGCAGCCGGCGCTGGCATCGCTGCAGACCCTGCTCATGGAAATGGGGTGCAAGGGGCACCCACAGGGCCCCAGCCCCGCCGCGCTGGGCTCAGCCCCATCCCGACGCTCACTGAAATAGGCCAAGGGTTGTTGATGGCCGAGCTGGCGGCGGCTGTGCCGGAGCCAGGCCTGGGGAAGAGGGGTTTGGGCTGGGGGCTGTGGCCAGGACCCCCCCTGGATCAGCACCCACAGGATCAGCACCCCCGGGACCAGCCCCCAGCGCCCCGCTCAGCCCCCGCACCCACGGGCAAGCCCCCAGCACCCATCGCTCCGCACCCTGCACCCGTCCCCGCATTCCCACCCCCCCGCCCCGGATCAGAGCCGCGTTTTGAGGCCGCTCTTCCCGCCAGGGCGGGCTCCAGCACCGGCCCGAGGCGGCGGTGAGGGGCCCGGCAGTCCCCCGGGGGGCGCAGGTACCTACAGCGGCCGGAGCTGCTCCAGGGTGGGGGGCGGCGGGGGGCCCCTCGGGGCGCGGGGGTGCCGCGCTCCGGCAGCAAACAGCCCCGGCCCGGCCCGTAGAAATCCATCCGGAGGAAGGGGCCGGGGGGCAGCCCCGCCACCGCCGCACCCTCGTACATGGCCCGGGGCCGCGGCTCCCTCCGGTCCGGCGGCGGGGGCGGCCCCGGTGCGGTCAGTGCCCCCCCCCGCGGCAGCCGGGCCCCCCGCGCCGCGCTGCCATGGCCCCGCCGGGGCTCAGCCGGGGAGCGCGGCCCCGCCGCTCCGCTCCGCGCCCGGGCAGGCGGCGGCGGCGGAGGAGGAGGAGGAGGAGGACGAGGGGGAGGGGAGGAAGGCGCAGCCCCGCCGGCTCTGCGGCTCCGGCAGCCCCGGTCCCTCCCGGCACCAGCCGCCTCCCCACAGCCTTAACCCGCTCCGCGCCGCGGGGCCGCCCCCGGCAGCCCCGGTACCGAACGGGACGGGACGGGGAGGGCGGCACCGGCCGCAGGGGACCGGGGTCCGGGGCTGCCCGTCGGCCGCGGTTCATTTGCTTAATGGGATGCGGGTGAACTGCGGGTGAACCCGGCGGGAAGGGCTCACCTCGGCCTGACCCCCGGGGGTGCGGGTACCACCGCCCAGGGGCGCGGGAGCGTGTGTGTGCCCGTGTGTGCACACGCGTGCGCTCACATGTGCAGCCCACTGCAGAGCGGCCCATGCGTGCTCCCGCTGCACCGTGGCACCGAGGGGTGCATCTGTGTGTGTGCACACAGGACAGCCCATGCGCACACACAGGCATTGTGCATCCCTTCTACACACACATATATGCGTTTGACACCGTGTCCCCACTAAGCACAGGAGCAGCTGAGCATGTGAACACGTGTCTGTGTATGTCCACACTATGTGTGAGCGCATGTACACACTGCCACTGCACACACGTGTGTTTGCATGTGGCCCATAGCACCACACGCTATCCCTTCCCACCCGTGCACACAGGCCACCACTGGAGGTGACACCCCAAGGCAGTGACACCGGCATCACAGTGGGCTCAGCACCACTCTGCACCAGACAGGGCCAGACCCATGCCAAGGACTGCAGCCGCAGTGCATGTGGCCTTTGCCATGCGATGGGGGTCCATCTCTGCCCCAGGCTGCCCAGCAGAGGGGTGCCCTTAGAGGGGGAGCTCAGGAAACTGCAGAGCCCAGTGAACCCCAACATGGATCCTGTCATGGGCAAGAAGCTCAAACACTGCACACAGCAGCTCTGCACAGCCACACGCAGCAAGCAGAGAGCATGCATGAGATGTGCATTCGCACACGTGTGTGCACATATGGCAGTATGCACACACAGAGCAGGGTGCACACACACCCCTCAACGCTGAGGACACCCTCCCGCTGGAACGGCCGCACTCAGCACATACATGGGCCCCAAAGTGAGCAGCGAGGGGCCCCCTAAAGAGAGGAGGAAAAGGGGAGGAAAACACAAAAATGAGTAAGAAAAAGGCCGCGAAGCGTCTGTGTGTGTGTGTGTGTGTGCATGTGTGTGGATGCGTGCGTGTGGATGTGTGTAGATGTGTGTGCGTGTGTGCATGTGTTTGCATGTGTGCGCAAAGCAGAGTGGTGACGCCTGTTTAAATAATAATAGAAAGTCAAAGGCTTTGCTTAGCCAGCAGGTTTCTGAACAAAAGCCCAGCGCTCCTCCAACTTCCTGCAGCGAACATGACAAATGTCTGCTTTGACTCATTTACCAGCGCTGGAAAGAATGCGGCTGCGACGGAGGGGACGGCGGAGGGGACAGCGGCGGCGGCACTGCACAGCCCGGCCGGTTGTGCCGTGCACACAGGCCCTGCCGGGCAGCGCTTCCCGTCCCATGCCAGAGGAACAGGAAGAAACAGAGATTAAATAAAGAAGAAACCACCCCAAAGTCTTAATGTAGAAGCCAAGAGGAACTGGGTGAGGGGAGCACCCCGCACGCAAGGGCAACAGGGACACCCTAACGCCGTGTCCCACTGCCCCACAAGCAGCCTGGAGGTGCCAGAATGGGGATCCCTGCTTAGCAGCATCCCCCCCCAGCTCTGTTTCCTCCTGGCACCACTCATGGGGGACACACAATACTCTGGGGAACACAGGATGCTACCATGAGCGTGATGGAGCCTTGGTCACAAAGCCCATGAGGACACCACAGGGGACACCACAGCGCCCAGAATGGGCAGCGTCAGGAGCACACGGTCACAGCCCCAGCAACAGGACACAGGCAGGGACCCCCAGGACCCCCCCACAAACCCACCCAGCACAGCCTGGGGTTGGGGTGCCAGGCGCCAGCCCCCTCCCCCCATCCCCATGCTGGCACCTCGAGGCCCCGCAGCCCCCGCCCACTTCAAAAGACCCCATTTATCCCCTTCAGCGCCTTTTGAGCGCGGCGAATTCCCGGCTCCCCCCCGGCCCCCGTGACAGTGATAGAAAACCTCCACTGTAATGGGCTTTCCCAGGCGCGGGGGCCCTGCGCCCAGCGCGGCCTCATCAATCTTCCCCAGGCGGAGGAGACGGGGAGGTGGCCGAGGGGTCCCCAGCCCCACATCCCAGCACCGGGGCTCCCCGGCCCCTGCCCTGAGCAGGGCCCCCCTCCCCCCCGGCTGCAGGGAGCACGTTTTGCTCATTAATTTTTAAAAATTAATTAATTACGGGGGCGCTGCGGGAGAGCGGCTGCGGCGCGGAGGAAACCGGAGCCAGGGGGTAGGGTGACAGCCGGGGCCCCGTCCCGGCAGCCCACAGCAAGGGGAGGGGGCCACGGTGGGGGCCCATTTCCAGCCATCAGGCCTGGGAACCAGGGCAGCGGGAGGGACTTGGTGGGGGGAACCCCTCCTAGTCCCCCATGGGCAAGGGAAGGGGGCTCCCAAGGACAGCCAGACCCACAGCCATCACGGAGTCCCTGGGGCCGGCACCACCACACGTACCGCCACGCGTGCATGGGGACACAGGCAGCCCTATGGCACATGTGGCGTGCGTGCACGGGCACAGTGGGCACTGAGCACGCTTGCACACACAACCCTCTACACCGCCTCTCATCCCTGCACATACCTGTTACACGGATCAACCCCACATACACACACATAACCCCACATGTGGGCACAGCTGGCAGCACACACGCACAGCATCAGGACACACACAGATGTGCACAACCCCCTTGCACGGGTGCACACATGTGCACACCCGCAGTGTGAGCGCACACGTGCTCACACAGCAGTGAGTGAGGAGAGGTCCCACATCCACACCGGGTGCCCCACGCTCTTCACCCATAGCCTGGAAGCCCTGGCCGTGACAGTGGGTCCCAGGGCACCCAGGGCGACACCCACTGCAGGCTGAGGGATGCCACCGGAGCCCCCTGCATCCACACCCGGGGCAGCCCCAGCACCATGCACAGGATACAGCCAATCCCATTCCCTGGTGTCCCAGGAGCCGGATCCGACACCAGCAGCCCCAGCGCCACTGGATCCCCATCCTGACACCCATGGCCCCAGCGTCGCTCCCAGCCAAACCCCTGGGGGGGCATCTGCTCCCCCGGGAGGGCCCAGCCAGATCAGCCTGAGGGCTGAGCAGCTGCAGCACATCTGGAGAGGGTGAGCTGGTGGTGGGGATGGAGGCGCATCAGGAGGGGGGGCGCTGCACCAGCCCCCGAGATGGGACATGGATGCCAGCAATTCCCTCCTGGCCCCATCCTCAGGAGCGAGAGCAGGGGCATCCTGCCCGCACACCCCCCAAATACTGCAGGACCTACACAAACACAACACCCATTAGGCCATGCAGGTGCTACGGGGGGAGCTCACACAGTACTCTCACCCCCTGGAACGTGCTTCCCAGCAGGGAAAGCCAAGGGGAAACTGAGGCACAGCCACCCAATCGCCAGCAGCCGCATTGTCAGACATGGGGGGAGAATGATGGGGGGGGGGACACAAGAGCTCCCCCCATCCCGTTCCCACAATGCCGGCGTCGGGAATGGCCCCAGAGCCAGCGCGGGGGAGGGGCCCCACCCGCCGACACCCAGTCGCTGAACTGGTCCCACTGGGTCCCATCGCCGTCGGGGCGGCTCCGGCGGGGACAGCACCCCAGGCCGGCCCTGCCTGGGCCTGCACCGTCCCCCGCGGCCAGGGATGGGGTGGGGGGGCCCCGCCACACCCCGACCCACGGCGGCCTCCCCGACAGCGGGCGCCGCGGGGCACCCATGCCAACGGCGCGGGAACGGGCGAGGGCACCCACCCGCAGCAGTGCATGGGGTCCAGCAGCCGCCCCACGGCACCCGTTGGGGGTGCAGGGAAACTGAGGCACGCTGCGGGTCACGGCGCCAGGAGCACCTCCCGCGGCTCCTGGCTGCCGGCGCGGCAGGGCGGTGATTACCGGGGCCATGATGGACGACCCTGTCAAGGGGAAATTGAATCAGGAGCAGACGCGATGATTGCCTTCATCGCCTCCCCCACCGCGGCCCCCGCACCGCCGGTGAACAAAGAGCCACCACGGGGACACGGCATCGGCTGCCCCGGCCATTGCCGAGACCCCTCGGTCCAGCCCGGCCTCGGTGGGTGCGGGGGACAGCCAAGGCCCCTTCCCAGGGCCGTTAACAGCCGGGGTATAAACACAGCCATTAACAAAGGCACAGCAGCAATTAAGTCATAGACCCCCGCCCGCCCGTGCCTCAGCTTCCCCAGCGGCAGCACTAATGGGGGACAGGCAGGGAGAAGCGCCCAGCACTCACCTCCCACCAGCAAGGAGCTGGTGCCCCCAAACAGAGCTTCCCATTAGTGGCTATGAGCAGGGAGAACCCCCCAGCACCAGCGCCGCCGCCCTAGAGCTGGTTATGGACCAGCGCTGGAGCAGCATCGCGGGGTCAGCACCCGCACCGCAGTCTGAGGACTGACCCCAGCACCCAGGGGTCCTCACACGCCCCCCTCCCCAGCACTGGGGGTCCCACCAGCCTCTCCCCGACAGAAGAGCCGCGGTACTCACTGGCAGGCGAGGGGGTGCTGTATCCGCTGACGGGCAGCTGGTGCTGGATACCAGCAAGTGTGCTGGGCGGTGAGAGCCCCCCCAGCATGTGGGGGAAGAAGAAGGCGTAGGGGGGCACGGGGTAGCCATTGAGGTGCCCCCCTCCAGGAGTGGGGCAGGAGCTGCTGTTGCTGGCCATGGCAGGGGGGTCTCCGCAGGGTGGAGGGCTCTCAGGCGTGGGGTGCAGGGCCTGAGCAGAGCATGGGGCCCGCAGGGACCCGCTGCCCGGCGCTGTCCTCACTGGCTCCTGCGGCGCTGTGGGGAGAACAGAGAGGGGGGTCAGTGATGCGGCCCCCACCAGCCGCGCCTCAGTTTCCCCAGACCCCCCCATTCCCAAGGGCCACATCCCCTCCCGGCCCCAGGAGGGCGCAGCCAGCCGGGCCCAGCGCTCCCCACGGGATTAGCAACAATCCCCCAGATTAACGCCACCGGGACGGGCAGGCGCAGGGCGCTAATCCGGGTTTAGCGGGCGATGGGGGGATGGCGTGGGCACACTGCGGCCCCATAGGGCACCCCTCACGCCAGGGACCAAGCAACAGCCCCAGAGCTGCTCCCCCAGCCTTATCCTGGGAGTGGGGTGCATGGGGCAGCCCCTCTTGCCCCAGCCTGGGGGCTGCAAGGCAGCCGGGGAGGGATATGGGATGGACGAGCACACCGGTGTCCCCCGAGGACAGTGGCCCTGCTCCACCCTGGCTCTGCTGTCACGGCCACGGCCCCTCCACCTCTGCTCCCACACATGCACCGAGTGCAAGGGGCCTCAGCCACGGTCATGGGTCAGGAAAGGGGGGGGGGGGTTCCCCCTGAGGTCCGGGGGGGACTCAGCCTCTGCCACAGGGCTGGGCTGTGCCCACAGAGGCGCAGCCTGCACCATGTGCCAGGCGATGCCAGCAGCTCCCACGCCAAGGCAGGGACAGGGACCCTGCGCCAGGCTGGGGGGCGGCGGTGGGAAGAGAGGTCCGGGGGGTGGGGGGGGCACGGGGCTTTCACAATCCCGGGCTGGCTGTTTATTTAAGCACTGGCGCGGGGCCCGGCGGGGGCTGTTTATTTGCCGAGAGTGTTGGCTCTCGGCCTGGCGGAGGCGGAAAAGGATCCAGAGGAACAAGGCCGGGCCGCCCGGCGAGGCGCTGGGGAGGGGCTGGGACGGGCACGGCCCTGCCTGCCCCACAAGCACCCAACTGGGAGCACTCCCTGGCGACAGGACCCCCTCATCCTCCCGGCATACACCAGCACCCGCAGCCCCAGCGCTGCTCCCATTGAGACCCGCTGAGCACCCAAGGGCGGGCACCCAGCAATGGCTGGGGTGGGGGTCACATCCTCCCCAGGCACAAGGTGCTGCAGGATTCCCATGGGCACAGTGCTGGACACCGGGTCAGCATCATCTGCTTGGACCAAGGGCTTGGCACCAGGGAGGGGACAGACCTGGCATGGGGTCCCCACATGGTGCTGCAGGGACTCATAGTGGGGGGCTGCGCATAGCGGGGGGGTGCCCATGGCCTCCCAGCCAGGCAGTGGTCCCTGCACCGCGCTGGCTGAGGGGAGCAGGGGGGATGGAGGCGCAGGAAGAACTGTTTATGTTTGGCAGTGCCAAGTGCTCACCCGGCACCGCGCCAGCCGCAATAGGGCTCAATTACTCAACAGGCTCCCCCTGCACGCCGCCAGCCTGGGACCAAACGAGGCTGGCACCGGGCACCCCAAACCTGCTGCAGGCCCCCGGTTTCCCAATGCCCCACAGGGGCAGGAGGGTCTGGACCCCATGGACCCCTGCGCCAGCACAGACCCTGGCACATGGCTGCTCCCCAACCCAGGTGTCATGGGCATCCCGAACATGAGTCCCGGGCATGCCAAATGGGGTCCCACTCCTGAAGAGCCCCAGGCCAGCAGCATGAGACCGAGGGCCGCGCAGCCCCTTGAGAGGGGCCCACGCTCGCCCTTCCCGGCGCCTTTTCCTCCAGTCCCCGGCAGGAGCTGGACGGGCCCCGGAGCTTCCTGGAATCCAGCGCCTCGTTCCAGCCCCGCGGAAAACACTGCTGCGGGGCCCGGGCCAAATCCCAGCCACGAGGAACCTCCCGCCCAGGCCGGGGGTGGCCCCCGGGAGCGGACGGACGCACGGACACACGGACCGGAGTGTTCCCAGGGCTGACAGCAGCGTGGCTGGGGGCGACCACGGCTGCCAGAGCTGCTTTCAGCCCACGGACCGCAACAGAGCGCACCTAGCACACCCCAATGGAGCCGGCAGCACTGGCACAAGCCACCCAAGAGACCCCTTCCAAAAGCACTGCGACCCCGGGTTGGATTCATTGCCCACCCGCAGGCACAACCCCTGGCACGGCCAATGCTACCAACAGAGCAACCAGCATCACACCGGGACTGCGGTACCCAACCACAGCAGCTACCCCCATCCACGAACAGCCCCCCAGTGCAGCAGCACCCTCAGCCCTGTGCCCGCAGCACACCAACAAACCCAGCCGCGCTTCCTGCCGGGGCACACGGCGATGGCAGCGCCAGCGCCCGGATGTGACACTCCGGAGAGCGGAGACACCGCCCTGGCCCCCCCTGGCACCGCGGGGACAAGCGGGGCTGGGGTTGCTCTGGAGGTGCCTGGCAGGGCAGAGGGCAGTGGCCAAGCCCTTCCTGTCATGCTTGTGGGCACCGTGCTCCCGGCCGCAGCTTCCCCTCGCCGCTATCGGTTCCTGGGCAGCCAGGTTTCAGTTCATCCCCAGACTGGCTGCTACAGATGCCAGCCACCCCAAACTCTGCCACCCTGCTCCTGTGCCACCCCAGACCATGCCACCCTGCTCCTGTGCCACCCCAAACTCTGCCACCCTGCTCCTGTGCCACCCCAGACCCTGCCACCTTGCTCCTGTGCCACCCCAAACTGCAACCCTGCTCCTGTGCCACCCCAGACACCTCCACCTCACTCCTGTACCACCCTGCTCCTGTGTCATCCCACCTCCTGCCACCCCACTCCTGTGCCACCCCAGACCCTAACCTGGTGCCCTGCCACTCCTCTGCCGCCACCACCCCAGCCCCCTGCCAGCCCAGACCTGGCCGGGGCTGCTGCCCACATCCCCCGGCCTCACCACAACAGGTTACAGGCACATCACGGTGCCAGGCCACCCCCGCGGCACCCAGGACGAGGGACAGGCCAGGACGCTCCGGGTACCACTCTGTGCCGGGGGGACCCGGTGCCCCGCCGCTCTGGCAGCCTCCCGGGCAGGGCAGGAAGCGCCCGCGGAGCCGCTGTGCGGTCGAAGCCTGCGGTTTCCTCGCTGCTGTCAGCGCTTGGCCCGGGACGGCCTCACACGCGAAGCCAAGGACCGGTTCCCCCCTACCCACCCCCGGCCCCCCGGCTCCAGCAGCGTGGCTCAGGGGGGTGCGGGGTCCCCTGGCAGGGCCGCACAAGCGAGACCCCCACCCCATATCCCCGAAGCATCTCAGCCGTGAGTCACCGTCACGTTTCTCACGTCCCCGGGCAGGCGTGAATCATGCCCCAGCCCGGCTGCAGGGCCGGAGCCAGCGGCACACGCTCGGCACAGACTGCCTGTGCCGGAGCTGGGGCTGCCACAGCCGCGCTCATGGGGATCTCGGGTGGACCCCAGGACCTGCATGGGCAGCACTGATGCCACTACGCCACTGCACCCTATGGACCAGCATCAACCCACACCCGGCCACGGACACTGCGATTGGGACGGAGTCCTTGCCAACACCCCACGGGGGCCCCATGGCGTGAGTCCTCGCCCCGTGGGTCCTCGCCCCTGACACCCCCACGTCCCGCTGCCGGCTGGGAGCCACAAACTGAAATTCCACCTGTTGCGGCCAGGCCGGCTCCGGTTACTCCGGGAACGCGATGCTCCGGTTACACATCCCGCACCCGCCACCACGCTCCCCATTCTTCTGCGGGAACAGGTGCCCCGGCCCCCGCCACAGCCCCCGGCACCGGCACAGCCGTGCCACGTTGCCACCAGCACCAGCACTGCACCGTGGGTGCTGCATCCTGGGAGCAGCGCAACCAAAGGACCAGCCATGCCCACCAGCCCCTTGCACTGCAGGGACCCACACCCATTCCCACAGAGGGGACACCCCTGGCTCCAGCTCAACCCTCATCCTTAGGATGTGCCCAGGGAACCCCAAGTCCCGCTCACGGGGAGTCAGGGTCCCGGGGTGCCCCATCCCGGCTCCCCCTGGACTCCTGGGAAGCAGCAGGACCGCGCCAAGGCAGCCGCTCGCGGCAGCCCCCGGTTGTTTTTAGCCCTGGATGCGGCGCGCAGCCGGCGCCCTGGGAACGGCGTGCCGGGAACAGCGCGGCCCCAGACAGCCCTTTCTGGCTCGGCGACAGCCGGCAGACAAGTGCAGCCGGCTGCGCCCGCGGCATGGGGCCGCTCGGGACACGGCACCCGCGGCTGGCGCGGGACAACGCAGCGGGCAGGCGGCCGCGCGACACCCCCGGACACCGGGATTTGGTGGCACCGTGCCCCTGGCTTGGGCAGGCTCCAGGACCAGGTCATGCAGGGATGGGACCCGGGATACCTGAGGGGAGCCAAACTGCCGCTGCGCAGCACCCAGGCTGGCTACACAAGGGCGCGCAGACGTGTGCCATCACCGTGTCCTCTGACACAGCCTGGCAACCGGGGCCGGTGCAGGCCAGGACGGGCATACGCGGCCCCTCACCGGGCCCTGCCATGAGCCCTCCCCCCCCCCCCCGCGTGTCCTAGGACCGTGCTCCCTCCCACGAATCCTAGAGGACCCACTTCAGT
>JANHOB010032313.1:3481-15781 GCA_026413525.1 Poicephalus cryptoxanthus
TGATCTTACTCGTCTAAACACACCCCAGAGCCAAATGAAATGCAGTGTTCTTGTTCCTACCAACCACTGAGCTAACAACTACCAAGGTGCATGTGGAGAAAGTGTCTACAGCAGTATCACAGCATTAACTTCTCTCACATCTCTCCAAATCCATTACAGTGCTGTTTGCTCATACAGATTAGGTCGTCAAAGAATGTGTGCTTGTGTTTCTTGGTTCTTTCAGAGGCATGGTTAATCATCTGTATCTATCCACAGTTTAAACAGCATTAATAACTATGGCTGCTTCAGGGCAGAGCTTGCCACATTTGTTATGGACAATAAGCAATGAGAATTAATTGCCTTTCATTAAGTCAGTGGTGAACAAGTTCATATGGCTTAAAAAGCAGTGGACGGCCTCACGATGAGGTATTGTGGCACTGCACAGGTTGTCCCCACTCTTCTGGTCACTTGTGCACCACAGTCCCCTTGGTTTGGGGTTCCAAACCATAGCTCCAGTCCTGTAGCGGGTGCCTACCACCCTGCTGTGTGTGTGTAGCTAACAGGGCTCGGTGCAGACACTGCAGACCTCCCACGTCATCTCTGCTTCACGAAACAGAGTTGGTATCTAGTTTGCTGCTTGTCCAGGCACAACTCTGCTTTGTTACACCCAATTAATGCCTTCCTTCTGAATCGCGTTGATAGACTTGTGCTCACAGGCAGAACTCACTGCAGGTCTTGGGCTTCAAATACTTCAAGAATTAATATCCATGAGTAATTCTGCATGAGTGCATCGTGCCATTCAGCTCACGCTGGAGACCCTTCTTCCCTAGCAAGGCTAGGAAATTTTTTAAATCAATAGGTACACAAGTTACCAGAAAACTGCTATAAAGCATGACAGCTGTTTATAAGAGATTGTTGGCAATTGATTGCATTTGTCCCCAGGATAATACAGGCTGGTTTTCTTTCATTCTGAAGGCTGTATGGCTATAATTGGAAGTAAACAAGCATGAAATCAGCATGGCCGCAGCCTGTAATCCTCAGACTTAACCTTTCCATTGGCCAGCAGCTAAGAGAACCTCATAAATTTCAGATTATTCCACAGCACGTCTGCCTTAAGGAATCTGATTTAGAAGCTTAATCTCCATGGGGTTTATGATTCATCACATTCAATCGACAAGGAGAAACACAAAATACAGCCCCATGTGCAGTGCTTGGAACTCCACTGACATTACACATCACCAATTACCACTTGTATTCTACTTCTTAAGTATTTGTATCTCCCATTAAATTCCTCACAATCTTTAAATGTATTTCTCTTACCAACAACTTAACGAGGTCAGGAGGAACTGTCACACTTTGGAAAGTGAACAAAGAGGGTGCTATGACAGAAACTGAGCACATCTACTGGTACCCTGCCCCACTGCATCACGCTGCTTTCCATTTGCATACTGTGTTTGCTAATAAAAACTAATACAGAATGTTCCCTCTTGAAGACATCTCAGCTGTCAAGACACAGTACTAAATGAGCTGCTGTTTAAAATGATTTTATAGACAAGTAGGTGGGCTTTTGAGTACTTTCAAAGTAGAGCTGAAGACCATAGTTTACAATGTTCCTAAAGATGAGCTGTCACAACCTGCGGGGCTGCAGGCTGGGGGTGAATTAGTATTGGATCTTTGTACTTTCTTACAAAAGGCTGAGCTGCTCTTATTATCAAATTCCAGCAACTGTTTTATGAATTCATCTGCAGTTGAGTTTATCCTTTGGAGCATCACACTTTATCTGAGGTCTCTGTTTATATTCATCAGTGAGTATGAAAATAAAGTTCAGCTTTACTTCAAAGGCTCACTTAGATTTCAGTATAGGATTAACATTCCACATACAATTACTGCTATCAAAGTCAAGCATATGCATAAATCTTTGCAGGACTGGGGCCAAAACACTTTTAAGTATCCACTTACTAAAGACATTTTATATAAAGAATAGCTGTTATTTATGCAAGGGCCTCAACTAGGTAAATCCTGACACACGTAAGTCTCTGTAATTACTCATTTTTCTACTTTTGATCTGATTTCTACTCTGTACATTGCTACCTCATTCCACCAGCACTTCACTACCTGTAAATGCAATGTTACCCTTCCGCATGAGTTCTTATACAAGCAGCAGGAGTATCTGGCAAACAATCTCAAAGCCTAGGTGTTCCAGAAAACATGTACCAGCCCCAGCAGGTAGCAGCACTGACTGCATGTGTTTGGGAAAACAAACCATTAAAAACTAATCAATGCTAAATCATAAAAAGTTGTACTAAATTATAACTCCCTGCAATAAGTACACAAAAAGTACCAATTTTTCCCTTTAAATACCATCCTCCCAACGACAGCAAACAAAGTTCAACTAGTCCACTGAAGACAGTGGAATCACCAAAACTTGAACACTATATTTTTGGCATGCATTATATACATAACTGAACAGTTGAAAAACATATACAGGTGTAGTATACACAATGTAAACACCATCTTGCTGTGGATTGTATCTGTAAGAATATTCACAGCACCAGTCATAACATTTGCTAGCAAGAAGAACAGCAATTGATTTTTATTGATAGCACTGATCAGGCACATGTGCTTGCCTTCCCTTCCGACAGGCACAGCCTCCAGTTCATGCTTTTTACTGGTACTGGGGGGCTGTACAACATCCCAGCAACAGGGCACGCTGGACCCGCTCACAAGCAGCTTCGTGAACACCAATGCGAGGTCAGTCACCACTAAGCAGATAAAGAACATCAGGCAGTGAGCAACCACCCATATGCAGTAGGACAGATTGGCCATCCGGCGGGACACGCGCTCCACGTACACTTGTGAGACATGAAGAAAGAGGAAGAGCATAAGAACTGTGATCAGTAAGAGGCACACTGCCTCAGCCCAGCCTCTCACCGAGCTCCTGCGCTTCAGCAGCCATAGTCCCACCTGGACACTCGCCATGTATATAGCTAAATACCCCAAAAGAGAGAGCAGTCCTTCCCTGTTGGCATTTAAAAAGCCGACCCTTGTGTCTCTGCCATTGCTGCCGTGCAGGATGAACATCTTCAGAGAGGTAGTGTTCAGAATAAGCTGATAAAGCACAGCGAGATTCACAGCAACAATCCAAGAGCTATTTTTTGGGAACACAGACAAAAGTAGAGATGCTGCAAGCCTCACAAACGCTAAGGTAAAGAAAAAATTCCAGTGCACTCCATACTCTGAAGTATGTTCATGGTAGTCTATAGATTTAACACTGAGCAGTCGCCCAACGCCAAGGAAAATCAGTGGCCAAATGGAAGAGAACTGCCTGGCCACACTGGAAGACTTTGGTTGTGTGACAGACTTTTGTCTAACTTCAGGACAAACAAGAGCATTCCCAAAAACAAAAGCTCCAACCCCAAAATCCATAATTCCTGTTCCATAGGTCTCAGTTTTGGCGTATCGCCGCGGATACTGTGGGAAATCCACTGCTAAAATACTGATTGATGTCAATACGTTGATATAAACGCGGAAGACAGTTATTGCTGGAATGTATTCTGGATCCAAGGCCATCTTCTGGAAGTCTTTCACCATTTGCCCAAAAGCCACCTTGGGCTCCTGCTTTCTTTGGCTGTATATTTTGGAAAATATTCCGGCACAGAAGGCTGCAATGATAATCGGTATGAAAAAGATGACTGGAGACAAGACTGTGCAGGAGAACAGGAGAGGAGACACCAGCACAAGGAAGTCCAGCAGCAGGCTGTATGTCCTGGAATTTAGAGGTTTCCCATAGTGCAGGCAATACAGAATCAGCAGGAGTCCTCTGCTGAGCAGGCAGAGTGGGGCAAGAGACAAACCTACAGAAATTTCCAGCAAGCTGGTTCCGTTTAAGTCACTGATAAAGGCTTCTTTCAGATGCTTTTGGGACATTCTTCCTTCTTTTCCTGACAACACAAACATAAACCTGAGTTAGTTTTGTCAAACAGGGAGCTTAGAACTTCATCAAAGTGCACCTTATGTTCCAGTTCATTAAAACAAGCACCGATTGCACACTTTGTGTTCCAGTTCATTAAAACAAGCACCGATTGCACAAGTCACCTGGTTTGCAGTTGTTCTTCCATTTAAAGAACAAGGTAAAGAAAAACTGCTGAGGCTTCGCTGTGGCTGGTGGCACCAAGCAGCCACACAGGCACCTGCGAGGCCCAGCAATACAAGACCCTTAACATGGTTTTGCTGAAGATCTCTAAATACCAAACGCTCTGTTGGGCTGTGCACACTCCTCCTGTATGTCCTGCTCTGTGGAACACAGTCATGTTCTCCAGAGTGTGAATGCAACAGGCCTGTAAAAACCTGACCCCGGTGAAGCTCCCGCCTCGGGCCTGCAGAGTGAGGGCCAAAGGCAGCAGCTGAAAACCCCGCTTGGGAAACAAGTGCCTTTTTACAAAGGCTCCAGCCCCACTGTGACCCCCAACCGGGCTCCTCCGTGCCTGGAGAGCGGATGGTGAATGTCAGAGGCATTCATTAGGAAGCCAGCTCTGCCGGGCTCTCCGGGGCTTTCCCCAGTGCTACCCGGCCCCGGGCTGCGGCACACACAGCGTGCGGGGACACCGGGCCTCGGCGGCAGCGATCCCGCGCCTCCCTCGGCAAAGGCCGAGGCGATGAAGCAGCCGCGGGTTACCGCGGTGTCACCGACCTCCCGCCCGGGCCGCCCCGGGCCCCTTCCGCGCCGCACGCCGGGCCCCGCCGTCCTCACCCCGGCGCCGGCCGCAGGTAAACGCGGGCCCCGCCGCCCGGCCGCACTTTCGCCATGGGAAGCTGCAGCCTGCTCTTCCGCAGCGCCCGATTCACCGCCGCCCGCCGCGGCTCCGCCTCCTGCGGCAGCCGCGCTGTCGCGCGCCGCTCTGCCCGGTGACCGCTGCCCTCCGCCTCGGCCCGCGCAGCCCCCGCGGTAAGTGCGCCCTGCCCGGGGACAGCGCGGGCACCGCCGCGGCCCTGAGCGGAGGCCTGGAGGCCGCCCGCCTTTAACCCCGGACGGGGGTGCCCTGCCCTGCCCATGGCGGGGCCCTGAGGGGCCCGGCCCTGCCGAGAACCCGCGTGCAGTGGCCCCGGTGGCGAGCCCCGGGGCTGGGAGGGACACACACACACACACACGGCAGCTCCTCGGGAGCAGAGTAGAGGGGAGGTTGGTCTGTGGAAGGGCAGCAAGGTGTCACCAGGTGGTTTAGCTCTGGTTTTATGTCCTCTTTCCTGTGGCTCCTGATGCGCACTTTGGAGGTGCCGCATCTTTGCGGGCACATGGTGCATTACACCACATGTGCATGGTGCATTACACCACATGTATGGTCTGTATCACACCCACCATCAGCTTTGTTTTTCCCTAATAGTTCTTTTCAGGTGAGGGATAGGGTGTTCTGTAGCAGTGTTCTTAGATGTCATCATGGTAATAGGAAGTTGTGAAGGAGGTTGTGGGATCAAATGTGGTCTGCTTGGAAAGGTGTCCCCAAGACCCACTGACGTTCGCTGGAGCAGCAGAGGATGAACTGAGGCTGTGTGTCTGCAGCATTTAGCAGGGCAGGGTAGACCCCATCCCTGCGCAAGTTGGAGGTTTCAGTTCTCTGTGGCTTGTTTGCCTGTTGTTTATGGGACGGAACCCAGAAAATTGGCCAATAAATATAAGAAATGAATTATTCTTCCCTAGAAACCGCAGATGTTCAGGCTTGTGTCCCTGCGTTCTCCTCTGGAAAAACAGCATTAAGAGATTTTAGGTGATGTCTCTTAACTTCAGCCCATTCTCAGCTCATGGACAGAGGTGAATGCTCAGTGCCAGTTCTGGTTCTCTACCCTGTATGGCTGTGTGGTGGCACAATGTGCATTTTACTAAATCAGCGGCAACAACTGCTACTTTTGGCCACCTTGGACACTTTGCTATAAGAACCAGCATCTGCAGGGTTTGCTGCATCGTGGTTTGTGTGAAGATGAGGGCTTCACTCTCTTTCGGATAGTTGCTGTGAGAATTGGGCTGTTCTATGACATTAGGAAGTGCAGCCTCATAGCAAAGGCTGGGCAGCTGCCAGCCGGACGGGTACCAAGGAACCTTTATGGTTTGCACTTAGTATCTCCTAGTATGTTTATCCCCATAAAATAATGAATTGAACTAGAGCTCCCAGCAATGTTATCACCTTTGCACATTAAACAATCATAGTCATGTGCTCTGACTTAATGAGATTTAGAAAGAAACATTCTTTTTGTGTTTGCCTTCTGGTTTTTGAGTGTTAAAGGCTCCCCTGGGCCGTGCAGTCAAGCCTTTTGCTGAGATCCCGGGGCAGCCTGTGTGCGGAGGGCTGGCCCTGGAGACTCAGCAGCCACCAATGCAGAGCAGGAGCTTTCCCGGAGCCATTGCCAGACTTGGGAGTTGATCGTGGACGCTGGCAGCACTATTTTGAGTGATGGGAAGGAAGTTGACTGTGTATTTGTGGTGGCCTTGGCTCTTCTATCTCTTAATTTTCTCTTTAATTTCTATTGTTTTCTTTGCTTATTCGCTAACTTGCAAAAATTCAGCAAATGGCAGAGGATCTCCCAGCCCTTGGGTGACTTTTAGTCAGAGCTGCAAGCGAGCCAGCACATGGCAGCAGCACTCGCTGAGCTCCTGCTCAGAGGTGTAAACAGGATGGGTGTGACAGACCTGCTGGCCTTCAGGTGATCAGGGTCTGGAGATAGCAGGGTCATCCTGGCCAGCTTTGTGTGTGTATTAAGGGTAAATATTAACTTTGCATGATCTTGGGGGCTGCTGCGTGTTTGCTTTAGCTGCTAATTTTGGTCGGATTTGGTTAAAATTCAGTCACGAGGCTCCTTAACTTCATCAGTCTTCACTACACCATGGACTTCAATAACGTCTTGGATGTTGTCTCTGCTGAGTTTTGCTGCTGGTCCTCAGTCTTGCTGGGGTGTGTCAGTGCTTTTAACTCATTCAGCATCAGACTTGAGTCCAAACTGTGTGGGAGGTTGCCCCATACTGGCACAGGGTACAGGCCATCTCGAGTTCAGCTGCTTCCCCAGGATATCCCTGCAGTGCGTCCTGAAAGGACGGATGAGCTCTCCCAAGAGTTGCTGAGAGAGGGTTTGTAAAGCATCTCGCTTCCCTGCAGCTCTGCAAATCACACCCAGAGCCCCACAAGCCTCATCGCTGCGGGGGCAGTGACAAAACTGCACGCACAAGTGTTGTTTTGCTGTTTGTTTTCTCTTGAGCTAAGCTAGTTGAGAAGAGAACCCTGTGTGCAGCAGAGAGAGCGTACCTGCTGAGTAGCACTGAAACAAAACTGGGAGAGCCCAGACATCGTGCCCAGTCTGTGGCAGATCCTGCAGGTGCTGCACTGGTGAAAAGTCAACAAATCCATTAAACAGGAACCTGTCCCTGTGTGCCATCCATGGGAAGGGCAGCGTCCATCCCTGCATCACCACTGGTGATCCCAGACATCGGATGATGCCGGGCAGAGGTGTGGGAAGGGAAGGGTTAAAGGAGGCGAGGTTGTCAAGTTGGGTTAGCCATCAGATAGCTAATATTTTAGAGGTTTTTCAGAGCTAAGCTATAAAAAGGCCGTAGCAGTATTTCAACTCGCCCATTGTCTGCTGGAAGCCAGCCAGCGTTGCCATGCCGACGAGGAATTATTACTTGCTGCCAGAGCTGGAGGAAAAGCTCATACTTTTGGCTTCAAAACAGGAGGGGTGGACTTATGTAATCCACTGTGTTTATAGGCTGAGACTGGCAGGAGCATTGAGAAATAATTACAGGCTTTCCATTTCATTTCCAGCTTGGTTTTGAAAGCTGTGTGGCCTCTCTTTATTTATTTATTTAGAAGTTTGAGAGGGTGGCTGCTAAAGATGCAGGAGGTGATGCGGGGATGCTGCGAAGGTGAGTGCCCCTCCGCTTCCCTGCCCGGGCTGGCCGGGCTGCTTTTGTTTTGGTGGCGTTTTTGTCTGGAGAGCTTAAACTAGGCCACAGAAAGAAGTTGCTTTGGAAAACTGGAACTTGGCCGGGCAACACAGAAGCAGTGTTTAGTGCTGGAGGCTGGGAATCCACTTTTGCGGTTGCCCGGAGGTGGCTGGCGCTTGCAGACAGAGGTGAAGTGTGGGGTTTTTTGAGCTCCTGCTGCTTTCCGAGGTGATTTTATCCCTCCAGCCCTGTTGGAGTGTGTGGCTTTTTCTGGGGGGGAGGGCAGCAACAAGGAAAAAGGAGAGGAAAAAAGTTTTAGGTGTTGTTTTTTCCCCGGAACATCTTGGTCTCGCGCATGGCTCCGTCGGCTGGAGAGGGATTTGTCAGTGTGATCAAAGCAGTTTTGCTGATGTTTTCGTGCTTTTGAGAGGTGAATTCGAAAGTTTAGCCGGTAATTAATGTGGGTTTGTTCGTCCTGGGAACAGTCAGCAGATGATGCTGTAATTTGGGTTTGCCTGAAAAGCAGTGCGTGGTGTGTTTTGACTTGGGGCAGGCTGGTGGGAGTTTGCAGCTGCTGTTTTTGTGCTGGCTGTCGCATCAAGGGAGTTAGTGCTGGTAAACTCTGCTCGCAAGACTCAAAGGTTGGGTGGCTCTGCTGGTTGTGCTCCTGTTAGTAGTGGGGAGGATGTTTCTAGTGTGCTGGGAATCCTTTGCCCAGGAGGGATCATGGCATTGTGGTAACACCTGAGGAGGGGGGATGCTGCGGGTAGGATCCAAGCTGGGATTGCTCTGCCTTGCTTCTTCCTGCTCTCTTCTCCTTGAGGAAATGGGAGCACCCATGGAGGCAAGCGGGACCCCAGGGGACATGTTCCCCCCTCACCCTGGTGCTGATGGGGGGTTTCAGCCCCCCGGGTCCCATCCTTCTCCCCCCGCCAGCCTCAGCCCCACTGACATACCAGACTGCGCAGCATTAATAGCAGGGTTGCCTGCCAGGTGCATAGTTTGACCAGTGGGATCACACGTGCCAAACCACAGGTATTTTATGAGACGTTTCCTGTTATGAAGACATTTTTGTGGGGATTCATTTGATTTCTTCCCTTCTTCGTCCCCTCTCCTCCTTTTCCTCCTCCTCCTCCTCTCCCTCCTCCTCCTCCTCTTCCTCCTCCTCCTTCTCCATTCCATCCCAGCAGGACGGTGCCTGCCCTTTCCCAATAAGCCACAAGTTGGAGCAGAGCTGGAGCCAGAGCGCTGGAGCTGGGACATGCAGCGCTGCCGGAAGGTCCTGGCCACTTTTCCACCCCAGCAGCCCCGGGGCAGGCTCTGGAGCCCCTCTCCCATGCTCTGTGCAGCCACAGCAGTGAGGCCCAAGCTGTGCAAAGCCCGAATTGCTGCATGAGCCCATGCGCAGCCTCCGGTACCAGATCCTGGTGTGGGATGTGGAGCATCTGCCCAGAGACCCCGGGCAGGGCCGTGGCTGCAGGAGCATCACTCACTGAGCTCCGGCTGGGTCAGGGATAGCAGCCCCGCTCCAGGGACACCTTAGCTGCGGTGGGAAGCAGAGGGTGTTTGCCCGGGGTCCCTGGGTCAGACGCTGCTTTCCCCTGCACAGGAACGGCGTTTTCCGGCACCACGGGTGTTTTGGGCAGAAATCCGCTAAATCCTGGAGGGACCCGCAGAGAGCGATTCCCATCTCCGGGAATGCGTGGGCAAGAGGCCATGGACCGCAGACATTTCAGCTTCCAGCCTCGTGCTGGGGTCATTGGCTTAATTATAACGAGCTGTGGTCCAGGCCAGAGCCTTCTGGGGTGCTCAGAGCGGCCCAGGCAGCACCTCGGGGGGATGCAGCTCCTATGCCTGAGTGAATGCAATGATGCTATGGCTGCTCCAGCCCCTGTCCATGCGCCCCATGGGGCAGGGAATGGAGGGGCCCAGGAATGCCCAAGGTGCTGAGAGTGAACAGGGGAGAGGCCAGGTCTGAACCAGGTTCATCCCTCAGGTATTAAATGAGTGTCTGCTCTGCAGGACATGTCCATGCCATCACATCCAGGATCATCTCCTGCCCCAGACCCCAATGCTGCCATCCCACCCCTCTTCTTATCAGCCCTGATGTCCATCTCTCCTGCAAGAATCCCTCTGGTTGTAAATAGGGACCTCAGCAGTGGTGCCTGCTCTCAAGATGCTCCATGCCATCACAACAACCTCATGCCACAAGGAAAACAGGCTCCGGAGCAGCAGGAGCACACAGGGACAGCAGCTCTGGAGCCAGTTCCTGGTGCCGCTGGTTGGCAGCTCACTCCCACGTTACCACCATGGCATTCCCTGTGCCACCCTTTTCCCAGGATGAGCACCACCAGCACGCTCGCAGCTGCACACATCCGATGGGAAATGTGTGAGCTGCTGCTTCTCCTGTGCAAAGCACCAGGGCACACATCCCAGCCTCCCCCTGGCGAGCCCTGCTCCCGGATGGGAACTGCCTCACCGTGTTTATCCTAACAGTCATTTTGCTTTAGTGTCAGGGGTTGAAATCCCCTCTCCCTCCTTTTGCTGGCTCCTTTGATCTCCGTTTCCTCTCCTCTTCCAGCTTTTTAGCAACACCCCCAGGTGAGACTGCGTGCGCCCGCCTGGTGCCTGTGCTGCTGCCTGCAGCCTGCAGTGTGCCCGCAGAGCATCCTCACCGTGCGCATCCTCACCGTGCGCATCCTCACCGTGCACATCCTCACCGTGCGCATCCTCACCGTGCGCATCCTCACCGTGCGCATCCTCACCGTGCGCATCCTCACCGTGCGCATCCTCACCGCGCACATCCTCACTGTGCGCATCCTCACCATGTGCATCCTCACCTCACACGTCCCCCACAAACCCCTCCGGGATAACGCTGGTGAAGCCGCCTTCACCTCAGAGCGGTGTTTTCTTGGCCTCTCAGCATTTCAGGGGTGACCCCAACAGGGCAAGGACCCCCCATTCACTGCAAACCATCCCCATCACTGCCCATCCCAGCACCTTGGTCACAGCTTTGGGGACCAGGCTGCGTCCTCTGCACTGTGGTGGATGGGGATTTGCCCCACTGTGGCACTGTGGGGCTCACACTCTGCTGGCCTTAGGGTTAACCCAGGCAGGTGCTGTGCCACTGATGAGCTCTGGGCACCGGGTTCCCTGCTCCTGTGTCACTGCACCGGCTGCTGCCCCACTCCTGGGGTTAGCGAGGGGGAAATATTGTTTATGCTTCTCCAATATCTGCCTTCTGTTTTGCATTTGCCTTCTCTTCAAAGATAGGGAGCCGCCTCTGCCAAGATTCCTGAGCAGATATCCTCAGCAATGCCGACCGCGCTCCCCACCGCACTCAAAGAAAACAAACGGCAGGCCAAGGATTGATATGAAATAGTTTAAAAATGAGAAAAAGCTGCCTTAGAGCTAGGTTTACATTAAAACACAGCTCAGGAGCGGAGCCTCGCCTGCGCCCCTCCCTGCCGCGGCGGGATTGGGTTACCTGCCCGCTCCCAAACCTGCTCGCCGACGGCTCACCAGGGCGAGATGCGGTGCAATGGGTCCTGGTTCTTCCCACCAGCATCCCACCAGGGACCCTCCCACCCTGGTTTGCTCAACACATCCCCACCCCGGGGGTCGCTGACCCGTGTTCCATCCGTCACCCCTGCCCGGGTCCCATCCCAGCATCTCCCTGCTGCAGCGCCCAGGGCAGAGCATCCCAATGGGGACCGGTTCCTGCTGGATGTGGAGTCAGGATGGGCAGTGCTGGAGCTGGGTGAGCTGTGGGGCAGCACAGTGGGGAGGAGGAGCAGGGGCTGACAAGCCCCACCTTGGCTTGTTGCTATCAGAGGGTTAAGACTCTGTTTGCCTCCCAGTCAGCCCAGTCAAGAAAGCGAGCATTTGGTCTCAACAGGACCCTCATCCCCCAGTGCTGCAGCTTGAACCCTCCCCATCCTGCAGCCCTGAGCACCCCATCCTGGTTCCTATCCTCATCCCATCCCCATCGCGGCTCCCATCCCATCCCCATCCCTGCTGCCACCGGGGCCATGCACCATAGAGCAGCTTTCCTGGCCCAGCGGCGGCGGCGGAGCTGCAGAGGCACATTCACACCCCGGCGAGGGGATGGAGCTGCTCGGGCACGGCTCTAGTTTGTGTTATTTAATTCCATTGGATTTATGGGCGCTGATTGAGGGCCCGGCAGCCCGAGGTGGAAACTCTGACAAGACGCTACCATAAACCACGCTCCCGCCGCCCGCCTGGCGCTGGCCCCGTGCTGCCGGCTTGGGTTTCAGCTTCCCTCTGCTCCATAATGAGCATTGCATGGGGTGGGTGCAGGAGTGTGCATGGGGGCTCTGCAGGGCTCCCTGCACCCATCCCCGCCCCCCGCCGGGTGGGGGGGGGGGGGGGGG
>JANHOB010032383.1:0-12096 GCA_026413525.1 Poicephalus cryptoxanthus
GAGGCGCTGGCACAGGGTGCCCAGAGAAGCTGTGGCTGCCCCATCCGTGGCAGTGTTCAAGGCCAGGTTGGACACAGCGGCTTGGAGCAAGCTGCTCTAGTGGAAGGTGTCCCTGCTCATGGTAGGGGTGGAGCTGGAGGAGCTTTAAGGTCCCTTCAAACCCCAACCACTCTGATGCTATAAAGAAGTTGTCAGTGCAGTCACAGCCAGGTTGGACACACTCAGAGAGCTGCTTTCCCAGGCGCGTGGCACGGGGTGAAGCTCCCTGATCCCCACTGCACACCCTGCTGGGACCTGGCCCCAGCCTGGCTGCGCTGCTTTGCTGGTGCCCTGCTCTGCAGCCACCCTCAGGCAAATACAACGCATTTGCTTCTTCCTTCCCGAAGCACTGTGTCCACCGGCAGCCACTGTGGTTCTCGGATGTAGATACTTTTAGGAGAGCATTTGCAAAGGTGCGTGCCCAGGGGGGTCACTCTTGGGCTTCGGAGAGCCCGGGCAGGAGCAGTGCCACCCTATGCTCAGCTCCTCTGGGTCATGCTGCTTGTGACCCACCTGTACGCTGGGCAACCCGGTCTTGAGACCCCCATCATCCCATGGAGGGAACGGGGACACCGGAGAGCCCCCAGGGCTGCTCCAGGGACGAGTGGTCCACGCAGAGCCTGGCGTGGTCCCTGTGCGCATCCTGCTCACTTCCCATCGCCTCCAGGCCCCTGGCAGTAGTAGGAGTGGAAGAGCCGCTCGTGGGCGCAGACCCTCATGGCCCTGTGCGTGTGCAGCAGCAGTCGGGGGAAGCGGGAGGTGAAGTAGTGCACAAAGCCATCAGGGACAGAGCCCAGGGCGGCGCGGACCTCGGCCGGCAACTCGTGGTAGTGGTGCTTCTGCAGGAGGGAGTCAGTGAGTGGGGCCAGGGACATCTGGGGAGCAGGGAGCCGGAGGGGGTGGCACGTACCTTGTTCCTCATGGCCCGCAGCAGATCTCGCACAGAGGCCCCCTTGTAGGTGCGGAACTTCCTCAGGTCTGGGGAGAGCAGGAGAGATGCAGAGTGAGGGGGGACGTGGCCAGGCGAGGGGCTGACCTGAGCAGCAATGGCAGTGAGCAGCAAAGACTGCAGCACACCCAGGGCAGCGCTGCCCCTGCGCTCACCGGTCTGCAGCGGGAGGGAGATGTGCATCCTCCAGTTGGTCCTCACCACCGCCCGCCCGCCCGCCTCCAGGGCCGAGGCAATGGGCCCCTCTGCGGGCTCCTTCTCGATGCGGTCGCTGACGTCCTGCACCCAAGAGCAGGGATGGGGTGGGTTCAGCACTGCCCTCGCCAGGGAACAGAGCTGGTACCAAGGGGGACACAAACCCAGGGACACCCCCATTCCCAAAGCAGCTCAAATGAGCACATTGACCTGAACACGGCCCTTTCCAGCTCTCATTCAGAGCATGCCTATATCCACTGCCTGCTCACCTGGAAGAACTGCAGCTGCTTCTCCTGACTCCAGAAGAAGGGATGCACAAGAATCACAGGGGCTGAGGGTCGGTGCTGGGGCTCAGGGCTGATCATTGCTACAATCAGGTCTCTCGCAACCAGCTTGTCTGGTAGGTGAAACAACACAAGGGAGAACCAACGCTCCCCGAGCAGGACCCGGAGCTGCGCCCCTTGGCTCAGGGCTTTATCATGGGGCTGTGCCCTTGGGAAGGGTCTCACCATGAGCTTCTTCCTCCAGGCAGCTCAGCTGGTAAGAGCCTGACAAGATGTTGGCCTGTCGCCGCAAGCTGTCCCCAAACGGGTGCTGTCCCCCCGACAACACGTAGTAGAAGATGCAGCCGGCTGAGAAGATGTCCACAGCACACGTCTGCAACACACAACGGGGAAGGAGATGGGATCCTCATGGCAAAGCAAGGAAAGCTTCCACCTCCGTGCTTCCCCATTCTGTTGTGTGAACACTTGGTCACTGGCTACAGGGCTGCTGGAAAATGCATCACACCAGGTCCCGGTCAGGGAAGAGGCTCTCAGAGGTACAGACAGAAGTCAGGATGCCATGGCCAGATGGACACACCGGGTCTCACCCCGCTGTGCAAACCAAACCCACCATGAGGGTATGTGGAACGTTGCCAGCACCAGGATGTGCCCTGCATGGGACCAGCACAGGAACTGGATTCCCTGCACTAAGCCGGCAAGCAGAAGGGTGACCTCCGCAGCAAGCCATGGCCCTCTCCAACCTCCCCATCCCGAACTTCCATGGACTGCATTTGGATGAGATGCCCTGTGTTGGACACAGGGCTCAGGTGGGTCCTGGCACAGAGCACCGGTGCTCTGCCCTGGGCTGACTCCAGGAGCACCAGGGCTGATCCATGTCTCACTGACCGGGTTCTCCTTCAGCACCTCCTGCAGCACCTCAGGTGCGATCCAGCCCTCGGTGCCAGGGATGCCGGAACGGAGGCTGAAGCTCTGTCGTCCCCCCTGCAGCTTCTTGCAGAGGCCAAAGTCAGAGATGATGGCTCGGATCTGCCCATGGGGGTTTGGGACAGAGATGAGGATGTTACAGGGCTTCAGGTCACGGTGGGCTGGAAGAGAGAGTGCTCGGTATCACCCACCCAAACCGCTGCGTGAGGATGGGACCGAGCTGTGATGCCCTGTGCCACCGCTCACCAATGCTGAGGGAGTGGAGATGAGCCAGCCCCGACATGGTCTGGCGCAGCAGAGACACCGGGTCCAGGCCGCGGCGGTCGAAGCTGGGGCTTTCCACATACTGGAACCACACAGAGGTAGAAAGAGATGAACTGGGACAAAGAAGCAAGGCTTGCCAGGAGATGCTACTCACTGGGCTGGCAGGGGTGGAAGGAGACAAGCCCATGTGGAGGTCATTTGCACCCCAGGCTTGCTGTTCCCAGGTCCACCAGTCAGCATCTATTCCCTGCAGCAAACTGCCCCCAGCAACAGCCGGGTGCCCACGGCCATGGGCTCACCTCCTGCAGCGTGGCAGAGCAGAGCTCGATGGCGATGTAGTGGAACTGCTTGTCCCTCTCGGTGCAGAAGTAGCGCACGACGTGCGGGTGCTCGTCGGACTCCCGGAGCAGCCGGACCTCGCGGTCCACGAGGTGGAAACACTCGGGCAGGAGGCGCTTCACGGCCACGTTCCGGCCCTCGAACCATCCCCTGCATGGATCTGTATCTGTGCATGGTGCGCCAGGGCCGGAGCCCAGGACCCTCGGGGTCCTCAGCGTGGGTCACCTTAGAGCGACTCCAAAGGCTTGTCACAGGCATGGGCAGGCAGGAATCCCTGCACTGTGCTGCACACTGGGGTTCAGGTCCCCCTTGCTGTAGGGCAATAACATCCCTTTGCTCTCTGCTGTGTTTAGTGTTGGGGAAAGGGGCTCAGAGCCAAGGGAACCTCAACAGGGGCTGGAGCACCAGGGAAGGAGAGCATGGGGCAGCAGTGTGACGGTCGGACCTGAACTGTGTACCCAACCATACGATGAGGACCACAAGAAGGGGAAGGTGGCAACCCAACCTCAAAAGTTCCCAGGGAGAAGAGGAGCAGAATGAGGGCACCCTGGGGACACCCACCTGAAGACAAAGGTTCCTCCAGCTCCGTGGCCCAGCACATCCTTGGGATTAAAGGAAACTTTCCCAACTACAATCACATCTGGTTCTGCATCTGCAGAGGAAGAGAAGACAGCCACCCATCAACCTGTGAGCATTGGTCCTAGAGGAAGGACACCAGTTCTTTAACCAATTGGATGTTTCTGCAGCTGCTTTTGTAGCCCACGCTTCTCCAGCAGCAGATCCCGCATCTCCTCCCATCTCCCACCTCCTCTTCATCTGCAGCCCTCTCATCTCAGGGCATCTCTGCTCCCGCTTCAGGTGGCATCCACAGACAGAGCTCCTCACCCCCTGCCCGTTCCCACCGCACACACCTTCAGCGGCCGCCGGGACAGCAGGATCCAGGCTGGCTGCCCCATTAGCCAGGTTCTTCTGGTGGGCTGAGGGGCCCTGCGAGTGCTGGGATGTGCTGCCCTGGCTCAGACCCGGCTCTGCAGCAGCAGCCTCCCTGGAGGCCCGGCCGGGGAGCAGCATCTCCTGCTGCTGCTGCAGGAGCTGAATCTGCTTCTCCAGCTGCTGCTGCTGCTCCACGTGCTGCCTCTGCAGCCTCTGGAACACAGCCCACGGCAGCGCTCAGCGCCCGGAGCAGGGCTTGCTGTGGGCACTGTGTGCACCGTGCTTCAGCCACAGGGATGGTCAGAAAGGGAGTCCCATCCCTTCGGGAGCAGTGGGCTCTTCCACTGCCACCACTCACCGTGAGCAGGAGGAGCAGGACCCCCCCTCCCAGCAGAGCTGTGCCCACAGCAGCCATCACCAGATCCCATGCACTGGGATCAGGGTACACCTCCATCTGCTCCTCCGGTGCAGGATCCGATGGGAACTGCTCCTCGCTGCGGATGGCTGGCTCCTCCACACTGCTTGGGGCCAGGAACTGCAACACACACCAGGGCTGGGCTGGCACCAGAGGGATGGATACTGAGCACATGGGTTTGGGACCCCCTCTCTGTGTGACCCCACACTGGGGACCCAGCACCCAACCCCAGCCCTTCAGTGACCCAGCACCGGCTGAGGTTGCCCCAGTGCAGAGGTGGGACCCTGCAGAGCTTCGACACTCACATCATCGAACAGGGCCCTGGCAGATGGAGCCCTGGGGATGATGGTTTCTGTTGTCTTCCGCAGGTTCTCCGGGAACGCCCGCAGCATCGTGGTGTGGACCACGGGGGGCAGCTCATGGTGCCCTGTGGTGGGAGGAGAACAAAGACAACCGCCAGCTCAGCTCCCCTCCCCAGGCCACCTCAGGGACACAGGACACGTCTGAGCTGGATGCTGTCCACACCTATGAGGAGCCACTGGTTACGGAGCACGGTGATGCTGCCCTGCGGGTACTTGACGTCAGTGCTGGGTGTGATCTCGCACTCCCCCGACTCCCTCATGGTCACCTCCTCCGTGGTGGGGCCGTTGATCCTGGCCAGCGTGATGCCCTGCGGCTGGGACCCACAGCTCGTGGAGCACCACGCAGCCAGTTCACCACAGCGCGAGCGCACCGGTGCGGGCACTCACCACCAGTGCCACGCTGCTGTGGACCAGGGATGTCAGGGCATAGAAGCTGGCTGCGTGCTTCCCCACGTACAGCGCTGGCCTGCAAGGCAGGGACAAGCCTCAGCCTTCCACCCCTCACAGATCCAAGCACAGGCAGCGCGAATGCCACCAGCGCCACAGCGCAAGAACCACGTACAGCAGCTGCGTCTTGGTGCTGGTGAAGTCCTTCAAGGACTGGTGGCTCCACTTGCGGACGTGGATGTCCTGTGAGTGGAAGGTGAGGTATCGCAGGGTCTCCATGGCCAGGTTGAGGTGGGGGACACGGCGCAGGCTGTCCTGGTGCCACACGTAGATGCCGACCACGGGCGAGCCGTAGTTGTGTGCCCACAGCATCTCCCCGCTCTCCTTGTCCAACGTCACCACCAGCCCATCCCCGCTGGAGGCGAAGTGAGCCATCTCTGGGCAGGGCAGAGGAGGGGGCGATGCAGCGGTGCTGCCACAGCGCTGTCCCAATTCACCCCCCAGACCCTGCCACCGATCACAGCCACTCACTGTAGGGGTACCGCTCCTCGCAGAGTGGTGCTGAGTACTCGGAGAAGGTGGCGTTCCAGCGCAGCTCCCGTGACTTGGTGTCATACATGGTGATGACGTACTCTGAGACAAGAGCAGGGCATGAGGTCACCTCCAGCACCCCGCTCCTGACTCCGGATGGATGGATGTAGGCAGCGAGCAGGGCTGGCTTACGGGTCCGGCCGATGTAGAGCAGGGGTCTGGATGGGCACAGACCGTCCCAGGCCTCTGTTGAGAGCGTGGTCTGCTTCTCCCCTGACTTGGGGTCCACAATGACCCACGTGTCCTGCTTCTTCCCTGGTGATGAGAACACATTTCCAAGTCTCCACAGCCCCAGCGCCCATCCCTGACAAACACCCCCAGGCTTCCTCCGGTCTCCCCTCCATGGATGCATTCCCGGGGTCCCCTCTCCTCCTCCTGCTCCTCCATACCGGTGTACAGCACGCCATCCGAACTGCGGCACGGCGAGGACTGGACCAGCTCTGGGATGGTGAATGGGAGCTTCTGCAAGAACACAGAGGAGAGGATGCGAGGCCTGCCCAAGCAGCAGTATTCCTGCTGTCAGGAGCAGGGTGGGAAGGAGAGGTCCCAGCACAGCCCTTCCTCCTCCTCCCCTGCCCTCCTGGCTCAGGATGGAACAGTGGAGAAGGACAGATCCCAGCTGATACCTTACTGGTGACAAGGACAAGCTGGAGCAACTAATAGCCCCATGCTTGCCCCTTCAAGCTCTGCTTGATCTGCAGCCCTCAGGTGGCAGGGAAGATGCAGGCAGCCCCCAGCCCCACTCACCATCAAGCCTTCCTTGTTCTTCCCTCCCAGGATGTACAGGCTGCCGTCATTGGGGTCTGGGAGGAAGGCTGGTCTGGAAAGGAGAGAGCGGGTGAAACATGAGCATCCCTGGGCACAGGCCAAGGGCTAAAGCAGAGCTGCACTAAAGAACCCCCCCTGCACTTTGCTCCAGGGTGCTCATTGCGGGACCTGGCCTTTCCTGGAACCTCCAGAGCTGGATCTGGGAGATGAACTCCCGCTGTGGGTCAGCTCTGTAACCCCATACAGCGGCCCTGCACCTACCGGCCCTGCTGGCTCCGTGCCCTGCTCTCTGCAATTCCCCCTTCCCCCTGCTCTTCCAGGTGGATTTTCCTCTATTTCCCTCCTACACTTTCACATGTGGTGGTGCTGAGAGCTCCTGTCTGTAAAACACTGCAGCTCAGCAGCCAGGAGCAGCTACTGCTCATCAATGTACACAAAGGGCTAACACAAAGGGTAGGTTAAGGCAATGCCATGGCGTGGGCTGGGGGGTTCATCTCCCCTTGGTTCGCTTCCCCTGCTGTGAGCTGCAGGCTCCTCGGGGCAGTTGTGCAGCTCAACAGGCTCTGGCACAGCCGGTGCCAGCGCCAGGCGCTGCCACAGGGTTTGACACTCACTCTGCCACATAGACCGGCACCTGCAGAATGGGATCTGGAAGAGAGGGAACACAGACGTCAGCAGCCTCTCCCTGCCAGGGCGCAGCGCCGCGGTGCTTGCTGAGCGCTGCCTGTTTGCATTGCAGAGCCGGAACCCGCATCCTCAGCTCCATGCTCTGCTCCAGCACGGCTCAGCCTGGGGCTGCACCCCCAAACCCAGCTAGAGCCAAGCCCCAAGAGCTGGACCATGAGCAAACACTCCCCAGTCATCACTCACCATCCTTGAGGGTCCACTTGATGTCCCCTGTGCTCTTACTCACTGCGTGGAGGTTTCCATCCAGAGTGGATACGAAGAGCAGCGTCTCTGGAGCAGTCACAGCACCGCCTTTGAGGCACTACAGGCGGGAACATGGTCCTTAGGGAGCAGCAGGGCCAGGCTTGGGGACAAGCTCCCATTGCCCAGCACCTGACAGCCCTCTGCCCTCCTCTCCCCTGGATCCGGTTTTGCTGCCCGTGGGAATGAGCCGCAGCACGACTGTTCCCTGCCACGACTCCTGGCGCCTTCCTACACGTGACACAAACAGCCCAGCTACAGGCCCCTTCCAGAAACAAACGAGTTGGGTGACTTTTCATGCCAGCAATGCAACCAGTGCTCCCTCAGTGCTCCCCCCGGGCCCCCAGAGCACCGGGTGTCAGCTACCCTGACGCGGAGGAAGTCACTGCAAACACGCAGGGAAGAGGAGCTGCTGCTTCCCCGCACAGCAGCCGCGCAGCGAGGCCAGCTCAGCCCGCAGCGCACACACCCCATCGGCAAACAGGGATCAGCAAACAGCGCCGGACCCGAAAGGCTCCGGGCAGAGGCAGGGCTGGCGTGGTCATCCCGGGTGCCAGCGCGGCACCAAGCAGAGCAGAGAGAGGAACCTGCTGCACCCTCATGCCTGGCACGCAGCCCCGGCAGCCCCTGTGCTGCTTCTGACCTGCTCTGGACCCAGCCAGGCCACCAAGCAGGCACTCACTGGCTGATGGTCTGTGCCCACCCTGTGCCCCATCAGCACCAGCTCCCTCCTGACGCTCCTCACAGCAACCCCTCTATGCCAAGACCAGTTCTTCCCATGCCCTTCTTCTTGCTCATTTTTAAGAGAGGTCAGGGCACGTTTCCCAGCCCTTGCTTTGCCCAGAGGACACAGTGGGCCTGGCAGAGGAGGACAACTGCTCCCAGCACCGTTTCTCCAGCACTGTGTGGCCACGCAGGGTACAAGGGACCAGGACAGCAAACACGGAGCTCTCGTGGTGTGGCCACTGCACGAGGGAATAGAACAGAGCCCACCTCACAGCAGTCAGAACTCAGTGCTCTGTGCTCACCAGCTCTGCTTCTCCCTCCCCTGATGCTTTGCAGTTAGTTCCATCCTTCTGCAACTACAGCTTTCCAGTGACAGGGCACTCAAACAAAGGCCGGGCTGCCCAGCAGCTCCCACACACCACCACGGGCAGGACTGGGAGCACCGGGAGCTGCCACCCTCCCCTCCTCTGCCAGCCCCGCTGCTCCAGCAGCCCAGGAGCGTGGAGCTGTTCCCATGGGATGTCCCCAGGACCCCTGCTTCCCAAGGCTCCCACCAAGTCACCCTGGAGCCTGCAGCGATGCTGGTGCTCAGCCACGGGCTTGGGGCACATTCGCTCCCCCAGGGATGGAGAGGGACAGTGAGACACAACCAGGAACACGGTCCCTTTGCCACAGCAACACTGCCAACACCCCCGGCCCGGCAGCAGCTCTGCGGGCAGGAGCAGGCAGGGACGGGCCCTCAGCTCCGCACAGCGCAGCCAGACCCAGCAGCGGAATCGCTCCTCCGGGCAGAGAACAGCATCTGCGCGGTGCCGCTGGCGGCGGGTCCCTCACGCTCCTGCCAACACCATTAACGCGGCCATGGGACCCCGCGGACCCCGCGATCCCCGCGCACTCCGGACGCGGGTGCTCAATGTGGTTCTCTCCCGGCGGGTTCCCCGCACCCGCACCCCAGGGCCTCACGCACACGGGGCTGTTCCCGCTGAGCGGGGACCCGCCGACCCGCTCCCGACGGCGCCGCTGCCCGCGCTGTCACCCCGGGGGACACGAACGCGCTCGCCGCGGTCCCTCCCCAGGTCCCGGTGCCGCGCACCCGCCCCTCGCGGTACCTGCGCCGGGAGCAGCAGCAGCAGCAGCAGCGGAGGCAGCAGCGGCAGCGGGAGCCCGCGGGGCAGCGGCGCGGCCGGGCCGCCCATGGCCCGCACGTACCGGACATCCCGGGGCATCGGCGCGCAGGGCCGGGCCGGGCCGCTTTTATTGCCGCGTCGTGAGTCAGCGGGGCCGGGGCGGGACCAGGACGCGGCTTCCTGCCTCCCCCGGTCCCCCCCGCACCGGCTCCGGCCGCCCCGCCCGGGGGTGCAGGGCTCTGCCCGGACCCCGTCCCGTGACATCCAGCTTCAGGTGAGGGGAGAGCGGGGCTGAGATCAGAGCTGAAGGGCTCCCCCTTTGCCATGCAGAAAGGCTGAGAGAGCTGGGCTGGCTCAGAGAAGGCTCCTTAAGGGGAGACCTTAGAGCAGCTCCAGCGCCTAAAGGGGCTGCAGGAAACTTGGAGAGGGGCTTTGGACAAGGGATGCAGGGACAGGACAAGGGATGGCTTTAACTTGCCAGAGGGGAGATTGAGATGAGCTTTTAGGCAGAAGTGCTGTCAAAGCAAACAGAGCAATACTTAATTATCAAACTTTAATCCATAAGACTGATCTTATAGCATAAACCAGCGGGACAACCAGGCAAGGTTACACTGAAGAAAATGCACCAGTGCAAGTCTAAAACTAAATATTTCTCATCTCCCTCCCCTGAAATAGGCAACAGATTATTTAAAGATACCATAAGACATGGTACATGTTCTGTTTAAATAAATCTGCAGTGGACACAAATAGCTAAGACTTTAAATATAAAACAAAAAACTAAATTGCTTCGAGTCTGGGTAAGACAGAATGAACTTCCAGGGGTCACGGACAGAGAGGCCTTGGCTAGAAGTGAAGATGGTCACAGGTTTCAGACGAGACTTGCTATGGGCCTCCTCGTCCTCCCCTTCCTCCCCTGTGATGAGGACAGCAATGAATATAAGATGCTGAGGACCTGATCCTAAGGTGGGGAAACGTGAGGGATGAAACGGAATAGGAACTGCTCCATGGGGAACAAACAAGTTACAGAGGGAGAAAGTCAACAAAAGAAGGAATTTTGAGAAGAGGCCTCACTGTGGGAGCACCTGGACTAACCCCACCACCACACACCATCACCCTGAGCAGGTCACTTCCCTTCAGCCCTTGGAGCATGGGGAAGCCACATTCATGGGCTGTGGGTAGCCTGATGCTGTGTGTGACCACCTCAGCTGCTTTATGTGAACAGGTTCATAGTGTGTTCTTTGAATTCACATCACTCTCCCATCACTGTGAGCTCCTTATTTCAGTTACACACTGCTCAAACAGTGCTATTAATGGAAATTAATCATTGACTTTAATCTTAAACTTGATATGATGAACTTTTGAGTAACACAAGATTTACCTGCAAGATACAGTGTCCGCTCAACCCAAGCAAGGTTTAGGGACATGCTGCAGCATTCCAAACACAACACTATGCCAGGAACTGTTTATGCTTGGGATGCACAGAGGAGGGAATACTGGGACTCACGGTGCTGGACATGGAGAAGGGACAGGGATGCACCTAGGTGAGCTGCAACGCTCATGCGGAGAGCTCTGGGACATGGCAGGACTCCTCCTGGATGTATCAGAAGATACAGAGCTTCCCATTGTTCTGAAAGAGAAAGAATCCTAGAGGTGGGGCTGCTAAGTTCAGTTGGAATATTCATTTGAAAGAACTCCCAAGAAACTGACTAGATGGAGCCAACAAACACCAGTTAAAGCATTTTAGGTAAGTATCATTTTCCTGTATTTTAATTCAAACTTTTTCTGCCTTTTGTTTCTGCTTTCGAAGGTTGGACAATCATTGTACAATGTTTCAACTTCATGCTTTCAGAAGCTTCCCTATTTAATGCTGGCCTTCAGCTGCTGGCACAAGAGAGTCTGTGCTGTGACTTTTAGTCTGATTTTTCAATCAAAAGAGGCTCCAAAACCTTTTCCTGAATTCTTTGGGTTCTTTTCTGGCCTAATTCCAGCACTTTCTCCATACTGAGCAAGGAGTGCTTGTTACAACCAATGATCAGGAGGTTTTCCTTGCTTCTTTCTCTCCTCTCCGCTTTGTTCATTCAGTGCTATTGAGAATAAAACACTTTCTTCAGCTAAGTGAGTGTTAGAGCAGGGAGAGGGAGAGAGCAGCAGAGTCTGGCAGTCGGCACTTCGCTACAGTCACGGGGCTTTTGGTGTGAAATATTTATGTAAAGCATCTAACGAGTCTTTCAGATGGACCAAACTTTTAAAGAAACCACTATAGAAAGCAACTCCTGCACAAGTTGAGCAGAAAATATTATTTTTCCCTTGTCTGCTATCGAGAAGTCCAGGTTCCACATTACTCAGTGGCCGCTTGAAATGGGGCTGGCTCTGAACCATCTCAGAAATGGAGATGTTTTGGAGAACACTTGGGGCTTGGATTCCGCCCAGCCCATCTGGAGTCTGTGACGTTTAATAAATACAGGATTTGTGCAAAGATACTTGATCACCATCCTGCCCTTCAGGATCCCCCGGTACAACCATGTGCATAGAGTGCCTCTGAGCAGCCACAGCAGTGTGAGCGTGGTGAAAGCAGCACCATGGCTGTTCATCTCATGCTGGTGAACAGGCACAGGGGTGAAGCCTCCTCGCCAGCGGGTTTTGCAACAGGCCTTGGTGTTACAAGCATGTGGATGTGCCCAGGGCTGAGAGAAAACTTCCTCCTGGTGGATTTGCCTGCATTAACCATAGGGCCAGCACATGTTTAGAAAAGTGTAATGGGGAGGGAGTCATGGGGACAAGGTCAAGCTGATTTTCTCCTCTGTGTTTATGGAACACTTAAGTCAAGAGGGCAATGGTCTGCAAATGTTAAGATTACAGTATTAAA
>JANHOB010032457.1:0-10107 GCA_026413525.1 Poicephalus cryptoxanthus
TCTTTTACTCCTTGCTTGCCTCCTTGCTGAAAGGGCTGCTTGCTGTTAATGCCATTCCATGCACAAGCTGAGAAGCATTATTCTATGCCCTCTTGCCTCAGCTGATGCTTCATCAATACTCCGGACAAATTCCTTAAGCAAGCCTCTCCACAGATCATGCCAGAAAGGAACACTTCCATCCAGGCCACACGTCAGCTTGACTTTTTGTCACTTCAGCTTTAAACTTAATTAGCTTCAGTTTCACTAACAGGAACCATCCATAGTTACAATCCAGAAATGCTTCGAACCCTCAGAACAAAGATCTTATTCACATACAGAGCTGACAAAAAACCTGCATGTCCTACAGCCCACAAACAGAAAATCGGAGAAACCTTAACAAACCCATTGAGCCACTTCACCACACCATTTGGGGAAGCAAAGCAAGCCAACAGGGAAAAAAAAAACCAAACAAACAAACCAAAAACCACTTTTAAATGCAGGTATAAAGCTGCCAACAAGAAATGTGCCTGATACGGTGACTGTGTCTGCTAGTTGTGCCAAAATAGATGGCAGAAACTGCAGAAACGACATTTGTGCAGTAGAACTATAAGGGGGACCAAAAAAATGTGATATTCTGTTTGCTCCGGTCCCTGTTCAAGGAAGTCTTCTCCTAGCAAACATTTACTCATCATCTCCTCCAATCTCCTTTACCTTAAGAGAACAGGAGGGTAGAACTTACTTCCTCTCACTCCTGTGTGAAGACTACAGGTTCTTTGTATCTCCTTCCCTCTTTTTTTCCCCCCCAGTAGTGCTCAGCAGAAGGGGCCCCGTGAAGCAGCACAGCTGAAGTGCAGTCTACAGGAGCCTAAGGGTTTCCAACTGAAATTTTAATCATGAGCTGAAAAAATAATTATGTGGGAAACCGAAAAAGGAGAGATGCTTTACAGACACGGAGGGCAAGCTGGGTAACACATTAAGCATCGCCTTTCCCCATCTGCCAGGACAGGCCCAATCTGGTTATTTTCACACAGCCACAGTCAGATTTGTATTACACCCCTTTCCTCGCAACATGTTTTTTACCTGATGCAGTTCGCAGAGTTACATTTTGCCTGGCACACTCCCTGAACTGCTGTGAAAGGCATCACTGTTTTTAATCACTGGTTTACTCTCCCAACTGCGATGTGCTGAATGCAGCTGATTGCATCTTCGGAAAGATCAAATCCTCCTCCTCCAGCAGCAGCCCCGATTTTATTGGTGATAGAAAGTCAGTCCAGACGCTTCCCACCACCACCCCCCTCTTCCTTCGCAGGGCAATGAATTGACAATTCACAGGGAATGCAAAAGGCAGAGAGGAGCCAACCCCCAGGTGCAGCGCGCCGCACATGCCCCAATAAATAATCTTGTATAGCACCAACACAGCAGCTCCTTGTGCAGTGACGTACAGGGCAACTCAAACATCGGCAAAGAATACAAATAGTCTTGGACGATGGAACTGCCCGCTACTGCCGTTGCGAGCCCCCCCCTGCCCCTTCATCCCTCCTCGACCGATAACTTCCTCGGGACGCCGGAGGCTCGTCGTGTGTGTCGGGCCCCACGGCGGCTGCCTTTGCTCCCGCTACGGGCTGCCAGCCGCTGCTCCCTCCGGAGACGGCCCCGACACATGACGGGGCCGAGGGAAACGCGAAATACATTAAACTTGACGCGGAATTGCACGGCCGAGGCGAGAGGGGGGAAAATAGAAAAGAAAAGCATTAATCTTACATGGCCACTTAGTTTACTCGCCTCTTCGCTTCTCCCTCCCTAACTCACACGCCGAGCGAGGGAAGCGGAGAGGCGCCACCCGCCGATCCCCCCGAAGCCCCCACCGGCACCCCGAAGCCCGGCCGCCGCCATCCCGCCGCCGCAGGGGAGGCAAACTCCGGGCGGCGGCGCGGCGCAGCGGGCTCGGCCGCGGGCTCGGCTCCCCCCGAAGCGGGAAAGCGCCGAGGGAACCCCCGCAGGCAGCCGCGGCGGTCCATGGGCACCCCAGCAGCGTGCGGCGGGTTTCCCTCCGCTGCGGCCGCCGCCACGTTTGACTTGTACGGATAACGTTAATTAGGGGGAGCGGCGGCCCGGCGGTGGGGAGGAGGGAGGGGGAAATACATTCAGTCTAGGAACTAGCCGCAAGATGAGCCGCCCGGAGCAGGATGCTGAAGGGATCCGCTTGCGAAGCCCCGGCTCATCCGATTACCCTACGTACACATTCTATACCGCACATACAGAGGCGCATTCCCGGCGGCGGCGCAAGCGAAACACGGGCCCCCCAAGCCCCCCTCCGCCGCCGGGGAGGCACGGCTGGAGCCCGCACGTTTTCCTGGGATGCTGTTGCAGCGCACCCGGTGCTGCTGCTTCTGCGGCCGCACTCGCACTTTCGGGTGCACGTTTGGGGCTGAGCCGGGCCGGGCCGAGCCGCAGCAGCAGCCCCGGCAGCCGAGGGCGCGGCGGGAGCGCGCAGCTCGTTCCCGGCGGGGCAGCGGGCAGGGGCCAGCGCCGGAGACACCCCGCGGCAGGACCCGTCCTGCACTCGCTGCCCACCGCGGAGGGGGGGAGTGGCGGCTGCCGGAGGGAGGTGGCTGCGACCTCCGGGTGTGGGACACGTCCCCACGGGCAAGGCATGCCTGTCGAGGCCGGCACATGGGCAGCACATGCCCCGGGGTGAGGGTGCCGGTGCCGGGGACCTGACGCAGTTGCCGTGTCCCGCAGGTTGCCCCGGCGCCGCTGAGCCATGCGGGATCGCCCGGTGCCCCCCCTGCCAGAGCCATGAGCAGCTGCCGGTACAATGGGGGGCTGGCACGGCCCCGGGGCCCCCTGAGCACATCCACACGCACTCTGCACCCGCTGGAGACCGAGACCCAACCACTGCAACCACGCCGTTCCCCCGGCCTCGAGGTGGTGGTGTCCAGGCCAGAGCAGCCCGGAGGTCTGGATCCCGACCTGGCAGCGGCCCCAGGGCAGGATGCAACCGAGGACCGGGGCCAGGGACCCCGGAGGAACCAGAATATCGGGTACAAGCTGGGGCACCGGCGAGCCCTCTTCGAGAAGAGGAAGCGCCTCAGCGATTACGCCCTCATCTTTGGGATGTTTGGCATTGTGGTCATGGTCACAGAGACGGAGCTGTCCTGGGGGGTCTACACCAAGGTAGGGGGAGCGCTGGGGGGTTGGTAGGAGCCCAGGTAGGTCCATCAAGGCTCATGGTGCCTGCTTCCTCTTAGGAGTCCTCGTACTCGTTTGCACTGAAATGCCTTATCAGCCTCTCGACCATCATCCTCCTGGGGCTCATTGTCATGTACCATGCCAGAGAGATCCAGGTGAGAGGCACCCATCAGCGGGTGCTCACTGGGGCTGCACCACCCCGGGGGTCCTAGCACCCATCCCCCCTCATTCTTCCATTCCTCCCTGCAGCTCTTCATGGTGGATAACGGTGCCGATGACTGGCGCATCGCCATGACCTACGAGCGCATCTTCTTCATCGCACTGGAGCTGATTGTCTGTGCCATCCACCCCATCCCTGGGCAGTACCTGTTCACCTGGACAGCACGGTTAGCCTTCACCTACGCTGCCTCAGTGGCCGACGCCGATGTGGACATCATCCTCTCCATCCCCATGTTCCTGCGGCTGTACCTGATCGGGCGCGTCATGCTGCTGCACAGCAAGCTCTTCACTGACGCCTCCTCCCGCAGCATCGGTGCCCTCAACAAGATCAACTTCAACACCCGCTTTGTCATGAAGACCCTCATGACCATCTGCCCCGGCACTGTCCTCCTAGTCTTCAGCATCTCCTCTTGGATCATCGCTGCCTGGACAGTCCGAGTGTGCGAGAGGTGCGGGGGGTGCTCTCTGGTGGGGGGCACAGGGCTGGGGTGCAGCTGAGGACACACGGTGCAGACCCTGGCTGGGCTGGAGGGAGAGAAGAATCCCCTTGGAGAAGAATCCCCTTGGAGAAGAGGGGCAGAACTCTCCAGTGGGACCCTCATGTCTCAAGTGGTGGCCACAGTGGTTTTGCCAAGCCAAAACCAAGGCAAGGAGAGGGTGGCTGGACCCCCAGCCCTCTCACAAGCCCCCTCATAGCTCTTTGGGGTGCATCAGGAGGATCTGGGGATCTCACATGGGATGTGGCCCGTGCTCCTCAGCTGTGCCTGCCAGGATGCCGGGATGCTCGTGCCGGTGCCCAGCCCGTGCTCTTCCCTTCTCGGCCGCTCCACCCCCAGGACGTGCATTAACTGCTCTTGTTTTCCCTTCCTGATACTCTGCTGCTTGCAGGGACAAACTGTGAGTCACCCCAGGGACCGAGAGCGCGTCCTGCATGGGACGTCCCCCCAGCTTCTGCTACCCAGGGTTTAGGATTAGCTGCAGCCAACATGGGGTGGGGGGTGTGTGTCAAGGACCTGGGTGGGAGCAAAGAGGCCGTGGGCATGGAAAGGGGCAAGAGCCCTTTTCTGCTTGGAACCTCAGCAGCTGCTTTCTGTACCCCCTGTGCTGGGGGCATGAGCCAGGGATCCCATTGCAGTGTATGGGGGGCCCAGAGCGCCGGTGCTGCTGCCCCAGCTCTCAGGGTGCTTTCAGAGGGATGGGTTTGCTTTAGGAGTCGCTGCAGGTCCTGGGGTGACCCCAGTGGGGGGGAACCCCCAGCAAGGAGCGCAGCTGAGCCAGAGGAGCTGCTGGATCCTTCATGTTTCTGAGTCTCCAAAGGGCTTTTCCGTGGCTCTGGCTGTTGCTCCATGTTTCCCCTTCTTAACAAGCGCAGAGGAGTCTCAGGTGTTCCTGGAGAGGATGGAGAGGAGTGGGAGGCACCGCAGCCCCCCTACCCCAGGCTGGGGTACACCATGGGGTGCCGTCCTTGGGCTGGTGGCCCTATGGGGCCAGCTGAGGTTCCAAGCCCAAAGGAGGGGTGCAGCAATCCTAAATGCCTCGCTGCTCGCTTCAGCCCACACCCCCCCAGCTTGTTCCCATTTGCTCCGTCCCCTGTTCTTCCCTCTGGCTCTCCACTGCTCCCTGCATGTCCCTGTCCTGTGGCCGGGGGTCCCTCAGGGAGGGTGTGGGGGGCACAGGGCACAACCATCCACATCCATGGTTGACATCCCAAAGCACAGTGTTCCCCCCACCAGTGACACCTGCAGTGGCCTCAGAGCCACTGGGCTCGCTCAGGGTGGGGGGGTTGTGGGCTGATGAGTGCTCGGCTCTGGGTCTGTGCAGCCATCCCTGACCTGCCCGGCAGGGACGGGACGTCCCTTCCTTTGGGGGTCCGGCAGTTGCACCTGTGTCCTGTGCTTTGAGATCTCAGGGGGGCTTTAGGAGGATGGAGGCTGCTGCCATCCAGGTCTGGAGGCTGCTGCTCTGCACCAATCACCTTGTTATCCTCAGTCTGGGGGCTGTCTTCACCCCTGGGTGGCCATACCCAGTGTCCCCACATGCCAGGAGCATGGCTGGGAGCTTGGGGACCCTCCTGGCTGCAGCCACTGATGGGCAAAGTGAGGGGCACGTGGTGGCTCTGGCCCCGTGCAGTGACAGCGTCTGTGTTTGGCCTGGGCAGGTACCACGATAAGCAGGAGGTGACCAGCAACTTCCTGGGGGCCATGTGGTTGATCTCCATCACCTTCCTCTCCATCGGCTATGGGGACATGGTGCCACACACCTACTGCGGAAAGGGCGTGTGTCTGCTCACCGGCATCATGGTGAGCACCAGCAATGGGACTGGGGGGGACACAGCGCTGAGCCCCCTGCTCCTGCCCTGACCATGGGGCTCTGTGCCTGCAGGGTGCTGGCTGTACTGCACTGGTGGTTGCTGTGGTTGCCAGGAAGCTGGAGCTCACCAAAGCAGAGAAACACGTGCACAACTTCATGATGGATACGCAGCTAACAAAGCGAGTAAGACCCACTCCTTGTCCCCATCAACCATGGGACCAGCCGCTTCTTCCATCCCTGATCCTGGTGCTCCGCTGCTTCTAGGTGAAAAATGCTGCTGCCAACGTACTCAGGGAAACGTGGCTCATCTACAAACACACCAAGCTGGTGAAGAAGATCGACCATGCCAAAGTTCGGAAACACCAGCGTAAGTTCCTCCAAGCCATCCATCAGTAAGTGCCAAACCTTTACCTGCTTCCTACCAGGAGATTTTTCCCAGCGGATCCAGGCACTTCCTTCCCTGGATCCTGGGGTTGGGAGCCAGATTGTCCCTTCCCTTGTCCCTATCCCAGCTGTGGGATGCTTTCCCAAGGGGTTTGGGATGTGGATGGTGATGCTGGGGTGACCCCAGGGATACCCGGTGGTTGGGGATTGATGTGTCTGTGTTCACCAGGGAACAGGGCTGGCGGCTGCGAGCCTCTGGGTGCCTCCTGCTTTGGGTGGGGGGAGGATTGAGGGTGCCCAGCTTGAGGGGACACTGCGGGGTGGCCCGTGCTGCGTCTGCTGTTGTCTCCCTGCGCTCTTCGTGGTGGTATTAAACCTGCTATTGTGTTTTGTCTCTGTTCTGCCCTGTCCCTGCAGAGCTCAGAAGTAAGTTCACCCCACGGGGCTGCTCCTCTCCTCTGGCTGCTCCCCCTCTGCATGGGCTCCTTGCTGCAAAATAACTGGGGGGAGGGCACACAGCAGCACAGCTTGTGTGGGGCGACAATGGAGGCTGTGCTTGCAGGGGGGTGTGGGCTGCATGTTGGGGTGCTGCAGGGGGTGTGGGCTCTATGGGGGTGTCACTGCCCTTAACCCTGCTCCCCTGTATCTGCAGGTTGAGGAGCGTGAAGATGGAGCAGCGGAAGCTCAATGACCAGGCCAACACCTTGGTGGACCTGGCGAAGGTAAGTGATGATGATGGGGCGGCATCTGCAGGGACCCCACTGCTGGGGAGGGGGCTCCCAGTGCTTACTCCCCCCCACCCATCTATTCCCCTCTTAGACCCAGAACATCATGTATGACATGGTCTCGGAGCTGCAGGAGCGCCATGAGGACCTGGAGAAGCGCCTGGGTGCCCTGGAGAGCAAACTGGAGGCGCTGGGGCTGAGCCTGCGGGCGCTGCCGGCGCTGGTGAGCCAGGCGCTGGGGCAGCAGCAGCGCGAGCTCCTGGGGAGCTGGACCCCCAGGCTCTGCCCCGCCACCGCCCCCTGCACCCCAACGCGGGCCCCCCGTGCCCCCCCCACCTCCTCGGACAGCGGATGATGGGGTGCAGGATACACACACACCCACACACACCCACACACACACACACAAGCGGGGCCTCTCTTTATGTCTTGGCCATCGTGTGGCTGATTTCAGTAGCTTTGTTCTGTAAAGCCCTGTATAAATTTCCTGCGTTCACTGTGCTGGCGTGAGGCTGGAAACCGCCCCCCCCAAACCATCCCATGGGCCCCCCTGGCCCTGGCCTGATGGGGAGTGAGCCCTGGCCTCCAAGAGGGCTTGTATGGTGGGGGGGGGGGAGAGGAATACAGGAGCTGCTGTGCCAGGGGTGATGGAGCATCCCGGCGTGGGGAGGGGAGCAGCTGGGGGGGTGATGGAGCGGCTCCGGGGGGGTCAGGAGCAGCCCCGGGAGGTGGTGGAGCAGCCAGGAGGGGAATGGAGCATCCCTGGGGGCACAGGAGCAGCCCTGATGGGGCAGGAGCTGGGGGGAGTCTGTGGGTAAGGGGGGGGGTGTGAAACCAGGAGCCCTGAGTGTTGGGGGAGTTCTGGGGGCTTCCCCTCCAGGTTTAGGGGGATGAATGCTGGGGACAGGGTGGGGGACACCTGGGCTCTTGCGTGGAGGGGGAGGCTGAGCCCACGGTGAGGGCAGGACTGAGCTTTGGGGGTGAAGGATTGGGGGGAGTAAGGGTCTCTGTTTCTGGCTCTGCCACAAAGTGACCTTGGCAAAGTCACATCGCCTCTCTGTGCCTCAGTTTCCCCCATCTGTAAAATGGGGGGTGGAAGGGAGGGGGGGTCACAATGGGACCTACCCTTGTACAGTGCTGGGAGATTCCCGGGTGCAATATTGAGCCCAGCCCCTTGTACTGGGGTGGGCCAGGACCCCCCATGGCTCTAAACCTCCCTGCTCCCCAGCTGGCACCCTCAGTTTTGTGAGGTCTGGGGAGGGGGGGGGCTGAGGTGCACATTAAAGGAGGCTGAACTGGACGCGTCACTCTCTGCTCACGGCGGGGGGACACACGGGGTCCAGGGTGAGGGGCATGCTCTGGGGTAGGTCTTTGCAGCACCCCCTCACTGCAGAGGGGTTCCTGTGCTGGGAACCTTGGAGGGTGAGATGGGACTGACACGAGGGGCTCCAAACCTCCCCGGGGGTGCACTGGGGGAGCTTGCACCCCCCAACTTGCCCTGGGGCAGGTTGTGGGGAGCTCATAGCAGCGGGTGGGGGAGTGGTGATGGGGCCGTGTTGGGGACCCCGGGCTCCCCTTTTGTAAAGCCAAACCTGGTGCGAGGGCCCTGCAGAGGTGGGTGCAGGAAGCGGCCCCCGGTGGGGCTGTACCGGAGCCGGGGCGGTTCCAGCCCCGCGGTGCGCCGGGGGTGGTGCATTGCTGTTAATGTTTAACGCCGGTGCCGGGCCGCGGTGGCCGCGGGAAGTCGCGGTGACCCTCGGGGCCGGATCCCACCATGGGACGGGCAGGTAACGGCGGGGGCTTGGGGACTCCATGATGTTCTGCAGGGGGTGACATGGGGACACGGAGCCTCTGAGTGACAGCGGAGTCTGCCTGGAATGGGTCCGGCAGCATCCACGGCGTCCTTGGTGGTGGTGGCGATGGGGGACCATTCCCCACCTAGAAGGGCTCCAGCACATCCCTCCTCCTGCCCACCCTGGGTTTCCAGGCTGAAGCTCACAGCAGGGGAGGTGACATTCCTCTTCAGTGGCCACGTTTAAGTCCCTGGTGACCAATGGGGAAGGGACAGCAGGGGCCGGGCAAATGGCTCCACAGGGGAAACTGAGGCACACAAAAAGGGTTGGTAACACCACGATCTGTGTGGTCTTGCCATGGGGTTTGCTCCAAATCCTGCTCATCTCGGAGCTTCTCCTCCAGCGGGGCTCAGCCCAGACACAGGGAAGCGAAGCAGCCACCAGATGCACACAGGAGACCCCCAGCGCCCTAAATGCACTGGGAGCCAAAGGCCGAGGAACCAGGTATGAAGCCCTGAAGCTGGGCTGGAGGCATTTGGCTTCACCTCCATCAAGTCCCATCTGGGGGTTCATGGGGACTGGGAGCAATCTGGCTGCTCCCCACCATCCTCCTGGGGCTGGGGAACACCCCTGGCTCTCAACAGGCTCCTGTGCTTCCTGTTCCTGACAGTGGCAGTGGCAAACGCCAGCACCATCACCCTCAGGGGGCTGCACCATGGGCCCCTCCTCACCAGCATCACCTGCCTGGCTGGGGCCCTGCTCATCATCCTCATCCTCCCGGCGCTGCTCTGCCCACCCCTCAGCCTCCTGCCGCTCCAGATGGGGAACCACCGGGATGTCCTTGGGAGCCCCACCGCCACTGGGAGTGAGGACAACACCGGGTGATCCTCCCCTGCGCCCCCCACCACGGCGGCCGTGCAGCCTCACCCCCGTCCCTGATATCCTGAAGCTGCCGGCAGCCCGCGTCCGGCGTGTCACCTTCAAGGATGAGGTGGTGGCATCAGGGAGACTCACAGACAGCATCTCCTCTGCCAAGGGGCGGGAGAAGCCAGGGACCAGCTCCGTCCCCCCAGGGCTGGCGCCTCGGCCACACGTTCTCCCAGACTACGTGGTGTAAGTGACTCCTATAGGGATGGGAATGGCCACAGGACCCTGGGCACCTGCAACACCCTGAGCCTCGCGTCCCTGTGGCCATGCAGAAGGTATCCGGTGATCCGGAGCTCCCAGCAGCGGGAAGGCTACAAGGGTGTCTTCCAGGATCAGCTGTGGGAATACACGGATCTGCTCTGGGAGATCCGCAGCACACTCCCCAGGGAGCTGGAGGCCAGCAGCACTGGCAAGGCACCAGCAGCACAGCGGGCTCATGTGGTGTGTTGAGTTGGGATGTCTCTGCAGGGTGGGGATGATCTGGGGGCACGCAGTTTCTGGGGGGTCCGGTCCCGGCCCAGCACAATGAATAGAGCACGAATGGTTGGTGTGTGCTCCCACAGACGAAGAGCCAGCAGAGA
>JANHOB010032585.1:0-19439 GCA_026413525.1 Poicephalus cryptoxanthus
CAAATGCACCTTTCTTGAGTAATGAGCTTCTAAAACAGAAGAACAAGCAAATGACCAGAGTCTTTTTTATAATATAGCCTCCAGGCTTCCAGAAGGCAGTGGCTTAGGACCTGTGTGGGCCAGTATGTCTATATGGACAAGAAGATGATGAAAGAACTGTTTCTGAATGAGATACTACAGTGAAACCTGGGGGATTTCTGTTCACTCTTTCATTACTTAATTTCTTCGTGCTATTTCTATTCTTACTGTAGAAGTTAAAGTGGTGGAGGTGGGGTAGGGAAAATGCCACATCTTCCTACTCCTTTTCCTAGTCTATAACAAATGGCAGAGTCTGACTTGTTACTCACAGAGTGCCTTTCTTAAGTGTAGCAGCGGTCCCAGAATGTGCTAGGAGTTTTTTGAAATAAAACAGGTTGTGCAGGAAATGGCACAACTCTGAAACACTGGGTGAGCAGTGACTGTTTTCAAAACTGGCATTTCAGATAGCTGAAGGTGATCAACTTTCTAGCCCTTCAATTGAAAGGATGCTTTCAGAATTGAAAATTAAGTTTCAGTTATTCTTTAAAGTGATGCAGTGTTAATTAAGAGCAGCATGGTATGGGAGAATATAATAATGGGACACTATTCTCTTATATCCACATAGTTCTTGGCCTGCTTACAGAGATTTTTACTGACTGAGTTAGTATTATAGCAAGCACTAAACCTTCCTACTCTCCCCTACTCCATTCATTTTGTTGAATGGCAAGCATGAGAGACTTCAATTTCTTTTTAGGATTTTCAGATGAAGAAAGATGGATATGTAGGGGATAGCAATGGGAGATTTTCACATTTCCTAAAGCAGAAAAGGTTCAATTCATACTGAAAATAAGAGTTATTTGAGAGTCGCATGTAAGACACAGTAGAGCTCTGAATATGATAAAAGACAGTTTTGTGAAGATACTTTGAAATCTGTGATTATTTACGGTTGATGAAACAATCAAAAGTAAACCCACTGGAAGTGTGTCAGTGAACTAACTGGGATTCAGTAAAGATTTGAGACAATCTTCCAGAAGGAGAAGAATTAAAAATGCACTTGGCCTGGGAAGAGGATGAGAGATGAAGGGCAGGAGGGAACAGGGAAAGGTGGGCTCATTAATCTGTTCTAATAATAAATCCTTATCACTTATGCATTTCAGTCAGTCCTTCAGCCTCCACGTTCTATATTTAAATCCATCTGCTTCACACATGCTGCACCAATTAGCTGGTGATATTAACTGTTCAGCACTATCTATTAGCACATGGCACTGCCAAAGAGTGTGAGAGACAAGCTTGACCAGGAGAGATAGTCATTCATGAGAAGCACATTTCTCTCTATAACTCAGAAGTAGGAAGATAGGAAAGAGGCACAGCAATTGACCTAGGTTGTACATCAAGGCTAAATAGACACAGAGTAAATTACAGACAAGTGAGACAAGCTACTAACTGTTCCTTTAGCAGCCCATAATGTCAGTAATTCTATTAAGATGATTGCTAGTTATACAATGCAGTGGCAATGTGAAATTCACCTTTCCCCCCCCTCCCATCTATCCCTCCATCTCCCTCCGTCTCCCTGTCTTTCTTGCATTATACATTTTGTAGACCAGTGATGGAATAGATACATACAGGGGCCAGAAAGGGTCATTGTGATCATCTTGCAAGAGGTGACTTGCAAACCACATAAGCATGGATCTTCCCTGAACAGATTCCTGCTAAAGAGCAACATCAAAACAGTTTATCTGTTCTACCATCCCATAGAAAAAGGCATTGTAATATTGTAATGGCTTTAATCTTTTGCAATGTGATAATGTAGAGGTTTTTTTCAAATTGAGCTGCATAGCACTAGCTCAGTGCTACAAGAGCATCTATGCTTCAGCATCTGAATTAAGCAGATCTCCATTACTTATAATCAGAGGTTGGACACCTAGATCATCCAAATCATGTACACAAAGATGTCTTACACTGTGAGCTTGAGTCCATCTTTCTCATTGCCTAATCACATCCATTCTTAACTGAAATGCCTTTGCATGTCCTGCCTGTCTTTTCATTGCCTCTTCTGAAAGGTGTGGGTCTCCACTGGATTTTGGTATCATTTCTACTATCCTTGTGTAGGTGTTTTTGATGCCCTATAACTTCAATTGGAAAGCAATTGTGGAATCCCCACAATTACACTGGGAGAAGACTATCCATCTTGTTTCCAAGATAAAACTAAGCTGACCTACATAAATGCAAGTCACGGCTATGGACAGAAGCATGGAACAAGCAGGAGAAAATAGATTTCTTGCCAGCTCATCACTTATTCGCTGCATGCTAATGGTTAGTTGGATTCACCGTCTGCCTCAGTTTACTCATCTACCAACTTCATCTGGAGGACAGTGATGACAAAATGGATGTGGAATTTAATTTATGTGATACTCTTGAGAAGGAGGGTTTGCTGTCTCTGTTTGAAGAGTGTGGGAGAGGTCAGGTTCTGGATTAGGACTCTTCAGATCATACTTGTGTTCCTGTTCTGCTGCTGGTTTCCTGAATGACCCTGTGTCCTGGGTTCAGCAGTAGCAGTCAATTTTCTCCTTCTTAGTAGCTGGTGCCGCGCTGTGGTTTTGTCTTTCAGCACGGGAACAGCGCTGATAACACTGATGTGTTTAACTGCTGCTCAGTAATGTTTACTCTGATCAAGGACTTTCTGAGCCTCATGCTCTGCCAGGGAGGAGGGGAAGCTGGGAGGAAGCAGAGACAGGACACCCGACCCAAACTGACCAAAGAGGTATTCCATACCACAGCACATCATGCCCACTATATAAACTGGGAGCAGTTACTCAGAAGGGTGAGATCACTGCTTGGTCAGGCTGGGTATAGGTCGGTGGGTGGTGAGTGGTTGTATTCTCTTCCCTTGTTATTTCTCTTATCATTATTATTATTGGTGGTAGCAGCAGTGGTTTCTGTTATACCTTAGTTACTGGACTGTTCTTATCTCAACCCAGGAGCTGGGGGGGTGTGGTGTGTGTGGGAGGTACAGAGCTACAGGGGAGAGGAGGGCAGGTGATGCTGAGAGGAGATTGTCAGGCTGCAAGGGAGGGCAGCAGGGGAATTCCTGAGGAATCGATTTCAGAGCCAATCTTATTTAAGATTTTAATTAATAACCTTGGCATAAAAGAGTGGAACATGCTAATGAAATCTGCTGATGGGAAAAGGCAGGGAGGCACTGTCAATATAAGGGAGGATGGGGATACGGTACACAAGTAACTGCAGTCTTCAGGACCAGAATAATAATAATAGCATGAAATATAATAGTACAAAGTGCAAGCCTGCCATTTCTAATGGGAGTTTCTACTGCATGCCCACCCCACAGGCTGTGAGCAGCAGAGAGAGCAAAACGCCAAAGCTAGTAGCGAGACACAGGATAACGGGGAGCCCCATCCATGCTGAGAAGGGCAGGGGCAATCGTAGGCAGCACCAGCACCTTCAGGGGTGCTCAGGATCCAGATGAGACCTGCCTGACATCAACCCCTGATGTGAGGAGCAGGCACCCCCAAGCATCTTTCCCTGCCCTGGGAACCCCAATTGGTACGAGGCATGGCGGGGAGGAGGCCAAGGGAGAGCTGAGAGGGGAAGGAGAGGCAGAACCCCCCCATCCGCAGCAGCGCTCACCCCATCTCTCCCGACAGGAAGATACCTGGAGAACCACGGGGTGATCCACAACATGTGGTTCAACACCAGCACAGGTCAGAAGCTGCCCTACCACAGCACACAAGGGGTGGACAGCTGGTGGGACAACGGCAGCCTCCCCATCTGGATCACAGCACAGAGACAGGCAAGTGCAGCCCCTGCTCCGCACCCACCGCCCTGCGTGATGGAGCCTCCTGCAGTAAAAGCTGCAGGCAAGCCCTGATCGCCAGCGGCCACGCTGATGCCCCCTGCAAACAGCAGGTAATGAGAGCTGCAGGAACTGGAAGCCCCAGACACCACAGGAATAATTATGATCATTCTACTAAAAATAGTGAAAAGTAATATATTTGTTTCAGCCTTATTAAGACCTTAATAAACCAGGTTATTCTGCTGCTGTTAAAGAAACCTCAGCCAACTCCCTGAGGAGGACCAGGAGCCAGGACTGCAGCAAGGCTGTCCCACGTCCCCTTAGGTTTTGAACCTGGCTTTGGGCCAAGACCTGAGACTTGGCCCGAGACACGTCCCTTTGCCTGAGACACGTCCCTTTGCCCGTATTTACCTCCCAAATTGGCTCCACTGGTTTCAGGGTGAGCACTTACTGATTGGAGTAAAACACACCTGAACATCCTCATGGCCAAGAGCCAGAGGGTCCATGAGAGGTACAAACAGGTCACTGCGTCTGAAGTTATAACCAGTGTTACCAACATAGTGAGAAACCAACAGGTGGGAGTTCTGGGAAGGGCAGCACTTCCAATTAATCACTTTTAATTGGCAGTGAACAAGAAAACCTCATTAGAGGCAGAAGTAGACATTAGGGGGCTGAATGAACTAACCATATTAGTAGGTGGTAGCACTGATGGATGGAGATGATGCTGCAGAGTGAGCTCAGGTGAGTTTGTGCACTGTCTCCACTAACAGGGTTTAAAGACAGGCTCTATCTATTTCCCCGGAGGAAAAGCAAAGTACCAAGGGGAGGAAGTGAATATGAAGTTGGTGGAGCCCCTCCTGTTCAACTACAGCAATGAAACCAACTGGAGGCAGAACATCGACACCGTGATGGAATGGTTCACGGTGAACAACCTCGACTTCATTGCCCTCTACTTTGGTGAGCCAGACTCCACAGGGCACAAGTACGGCCCCGAATCCACGCAGAGGAAAAACATGGTCAGGCAGGTGGACAGAACCATTGGTTACTTGAGGCAGCGCATCCGGGAGAGCGGCCTGGAATCAAACCTCAACCTCATCATCACATCTGATCACGGCATGGAGACTGTCATAAAGACCAATGAGATTCACATCCAGACCGTCGAGAACTTCACTTTCAGAGACATCCAGTTCGAGCTCTTAGATTATGGACCCAATGGACTCCTGGTGCCAAAAGAAGGAAAATTAGAGCATGTGTACTCAGTCCTGAAAAATGCCCACCCAAACCTCCATGTGTACAAGAAAGCGGAATTCCCACGGAGATTCCATTATGCCAACCACTCCCGGATCACCCCGCTCCTGCTGTACAGCGATCCAGGCTATGTGATTCACGGGGTAAGACGTATGCACAGACACATCTTACTGTCTTGTGGGGATCTGCCTCTCTCCTCCTGTCCTTCTCCTAGCACCCCAGTACTCACACTCCATTGATTCATCTCCCTATAACCACATGGCAATTCCAGCTCTGTGTAAATATCTTCTCTGCTCAGAAGACGAATGGTCCAGAAGTCTTGGAGCAGGACTTGCATGAACACAGAATATCAGTTGCAGGGTCCTCTCCTAACCTGGCATTAAGAGAAGGCCCAAAGGCAGCTTCCCTCTGCAAAGCTCCTCAATACACCAAAATTTGGATGCCCTGACATTTAGGGAGGGAACTTGCAAGATGTGATTGCACAAGAGCTGTGCCTTGGCAGCATCCTCTGGCTTCCAAACTTCCTCTGACTTCTGAAACTGAAAGAAACCAGAGGGCTAAACCCAGTGGCTGGGAAACATGGCATGGAGGAGAGCACTGAGCAGGAGGCTGGGGATTTAGGCACTCACATCCTCCCTCTCCCTTTCAGAGGTACAAAGTCCAGTTCAACAAAGGGGAACACGGTTTTGACAACGAGGCCATGAACATGAAAACCATCTTCCGTGCCGTGGGCCCGGCCTTCAAGCAAGGGCTGGTGGTGGAGCCCTTCGAAAGCGTCAACGTCTATGCTCTCCTCTGCCAGCTGCTGGGCATCATCCCTGAGCCCCACGACGGCTCCTTGGAGCCCACCAAGGCCATGCTGCGTGAGTGGGGCCGCGGCACCAACATGCTGTGTGAATGGGGACATCGCACCGGCCACGCTGCATGAGTGGCGCTGTGGCACGGGCTGCGCTGTGTGCGTGCGTCCATGGGCACTTACGGACCCGCGCTGGATGAGTCCGTGGCGCGGGAGCGGGGCGGGAGCACCGGCAGCGCGTCACCGGGATTCCCGAGGGAACAGCGACCCCTGGCGGTCGCCGCCACCGCCTCGCCCCCCCGCGCAGGGGGCTGCTGAGGGCGCCCGGTCCCCCGCGCAAGCCGGGCGCAGGTGGGACGCGGCGCTGCCGCTCTCCCGGCCCCAGGTTAACGCTGACCTCCCCTCTCCAGGTTCCACTGCTCCTCTGCCGCCCGCACAGGACCTGCCGGTGGTGCTGGGAATCGCTCTGGTGCTGGGGTGCTGGGGAGGAAAGTGCTGACCCCCATCAGAGGTAACTGACCCAGGGGACATACAGAGGAGCCTCTGGGTGCCCCTACCCAGGCAGGCACCTGTCCCGCTCCTTTGTGGCTTGCCCGTTTGTGAAACCACTCCCGGGGGGCACAGCAGACCCTTTGCACACCAACAGAGGGGTTTTTAATGCCCAGGTTGGCCTTGACACCGTCAGTCTGCTCTGTGCCTTCACTGTGACTGGAGACCCATCAGGACAAGTAATTCCCAATCCCACCTTCAGCATGGCACATTCCCGATGATACCCACAGGCTGCATGCACCTGAAATCTATATGCAGTGCTGTGCTCTCCTTTCTTGGCAGCCTCCAACTTCTAGGCAACTCTACCAGAGAAGATGGGGAGGGATGTGGATCATGAAGACAACCAATCCTGGTCTCAGAGAATTGTAGAGCTTCCAAAACCTCCTCAAATGGGTGATTCATGCTCCTCACAGATGACTGAATTCCAGGGGAGATGCCTCTCTCAAGCTTTGGGGCACTCACTGGGATATGCTGATGCCCAGTCTGACCTTGACAAGATCTGCGTTACCCCAACTTCTGCATCAGCTCAAGGTATCATAGAATTGCAGACTGGTTTGAGTTGGAAAGGGCCTTAAAGCTCATCCAGTTCCAACCCGCTGGCACAGGCAGGGACACCTGCCACTAAAGCAGCTTGCTCCAAGCCCCATCCAACCAGTGTGGATTGGACCAGGGACAGTTAAAACATGTTGAGTACCCAATGCAATTAAATGTATTTGTCTGAAAGCACCAGGAGCCTCCTGGGAATAGCACTGGGCAAAGGCAGACACCCAGCCTGGGAGCCTCGGAGGGATCCCAAAGTCAATCAGTGCTTCCAGCTCCTGCCCCAAGAGCCCTGGGTGCCCTCAGCACTGCTCTGCCTGTCTTGCTGCCCCTTATGCCTGTGGAGAAAAATGGGAAATACCCATTTGCAAGATGCCCCATCCCAGCCTTGGTCCTGGCTCTTCCATGGGGTATTATGGGGGCAGCTCCCCAGACCCCATCCCAGAGGCTGAAGCTCCCCAGCCCTGTGCCTCATCTCATGGGCTCGATAAACATCTGTTGCCATAGAGACTTGCTCAGCGCCTTCCCGCATCGCCTTCACCAGCCCATGAAACAGGAGACGCGCTTGGGAAAACAGGAAGAAAATGTTTGGCTTGAAACCGTGCTGGGGGTGGGGGTCAGGCCTGCAGCACACACCGAGCCCGCTCAGAACCACGGCGAGGCTCTGAAAGGGGAGCACAGGGACCAGCGCTGCAGATGCGATTGCAAATATAGCAATAATAATAGTGCAGCAACTGCCCTGTAAAATCCCAGACTGGTTTGGGTTGGAAGGGACCTTAAAGCTCATCCAGTTCCAGCCCCACAGAGCTTGTCACCCAGTGTTGCCAGGCTCCTTGTGCCAAAGCTCACTGGGTGCCCAGAGTTGGATGCAACTGCTATAGAGCAGGATGCTCATAGGGCTGGTCCCATCCTAGTTCCCAGGCCCAGGCAGGTAACATGGAGTTTGTAGTGACCAACCAACCTCCTAACCTGAATCCTATCTGACAGCTGGGGTTTGCCTTCAGCTGTGGATGGAAATTCAGCTCTGGATTCAGCAGGCAGCATTCTCGTGGGACAGGGCTCTGACAGGAAAACCTCCCTGGAGCAGGCACTGCTTCAGTTGAAGAACAAACAAGCTGTACCCCCGCCAGGAAGATTCCCATTGCCCACGAAATCACAGATGTACCTTGGAGCAGCTCCTGCTGCTCGGAGCAGGGGGAAGGAAAACGGAGGTTTGAACAGAGCACTCCAAGATCTGCGCTCCAAACGTATTTAGGGCCACACGGATGCAATACCGCTGCAGTACCGGCAGCCGGCGGGTGAGGGCTCCCGAGCCGCGCTCTCCCCGGGAGAGCCCGGTACCGGCGGGGGGGGGGCGCGGTGAGCATCTCCCCGAGCTCGCCGCTCGGCCGCAGCCATCATATTCCGCCTGGACCCAGTGCGAAGGCCCCGGTGGCGCCCACGGGAGAACCCAGCTCCTCCTGCGGCACAGTCCCGGGCCCACCTCGGGCAGCCGCTGGCCCCGGAGTGCTCCCGGCACCCATTGCAGCCCCGGGGCTGCACCAGGTGATGCCCTGGAGAGCCGCATCACACACTCACTTCCATCTTCTGGCCCTTTCCTCCAGCACAGCCCCGGGACGCAGGTGCTTCACATTCAGGCTGGAGGGGTGAGACAGATCCTTCACTGTGGGGTGAGGATGTTTAGTCCCACAACCCCCCGGTTTCTGGAAGACACTGTCCAGTTTAAGGAAAGCCTTTGAGGCTTTAAAGCCTTACAAAGACCTTAAAGGGCTTTCCCAGCCCTTCTTTTGCATCTCACACCTCGTGCACTTCCACTGTGTCGCATTTCCACCAAGCATTTACCCAACCAACAAAGCCCTGCCCAATCTCTCCAGCAGACCCAGCTCTGGTTTGTGCACAGATTCCTGCTCCATGGAATACTGCATCTCCCCTCCCCCCCCGCTCCCAAATAATTCATTCCCCTCCCTGGGGCTGGGGGTCACACAGTGGGGAGAGCCCTGCTGTGTCTTGCAGCCCAATTTGCTATGCATTTCCACACCATTTGCTTCCCTTTCTTTTTCCTGCACTGGAAAGATGCTTGCTGCCCAGGGGTCCCAACTGCTCCAAGACGGTAATGTAACCACAAACACACACATTTATGGCACACACACAGCTTGCAGGAAAACTGCTGCATCCTGAAATGCCCTGTCTGGGTGTAGCATGTGCCCCTACAGTTCCCACTGCCGCACAATGTACTCTCTGGTCATCCCATCCCACACCCTGCACAGCTCCATCCCACCTGCAGTGCCCAAATGACACACAGATCCCCGTGCTTCAATTGGCTGTTGCCTTGGGAAAACAATCACCATTTGCCCACAGCAACATGGCCATGGTGGCCCTGGCTTCATGCTCTGAAGGCGGACACATTGCATGCACTTGGCATCCCCTCGGAACCTCCCAGTGCTGTGATCCCTCACCCAGGCAGCCCCGAGCCGGTGGCACAGGAAGGAAGCCCCTGACATGCTCCTTTTTCCTGCAGGGACCAGGCACAAAGACAGAGGTCCCATGGGGTAACCACAGTCTTGAACCCCGCTGTGCCTCCCCAGATGCAGCCCATTGCTCTGGAGACCCCAGGGAACAACTGTGTCACCCAGTGCTGGTATAAATCCCAATGGGATAGGCCCTCGCTACTGCAGCCCTGCTCAGCATGCCCACTCCAAACCCTCCAGTGAAAGCCCCAGTCCTAACGGGAAGGTCTGATCCTCAGGTGGACACCTTCCTCCAGCAGCAGATCTCCTCCCAGCAGGACAGCCCCCTGCTAGCAGCATAGCGCAGGTTACGCAGCATTCCTGGGATGTCCAGCATACCTGGGAAGCGCCACAGAATCTTCTTCCACTGGATTAGTTCACGGATCTGAGTCTGGCTTTAAGACTCCAAAGGTTTTCTCCGCAGCTGCCAAGTTAACTGGCTCCACTGTCACCTACCTCAGCTGGAGCGGGGAACGTGGCAGCCAAGCTATCTACTGCCTGCTCCCAAGTTTCTCCAGATGGGAGCACAGAACTCAGATCATCATCACGCACATGTGGAGCAGCAGCAGCCATGGGCATTTCCCATTGCATCTCCCCAGGAGCTCTGCCCAGCAGCAGCAGGAGGCAGAGATGGGCAGGAAGCACTCATGGACAACTTTATATCTTTCCATCACAAACATCCTGCAGTGGCACTGAGGAAGCTGGGAAGTGGGACCAGCACCCCTGGCATTGAAAGGGGTGAGCAGCAGTGCTCACTTGGGAACTGCTGAGCCCAAGAGCAAGCGGTCTGAGCCACAATGCGAGAACTCACAAGATCTCAACGCAGAAATACACACGGGGTTTGTATTCACTGCTCGTCTGTGTAAACCTGCAAAGCCATGTGTTTGGGCTTTCCAAAGCTCAGATCAATTTGTTTTCTTTCTTTTCCTTTTTCTGAGAAAAAGTGAGAATTTCCATTTCACCACACAGCTCCATTAAAGACATCAAATCTCAGGAAACCTGGGATCAGCCTGAGAAAGCAGAACAGGCACAGCCTGGGCTTGGTGTGCTTTGTGCTAGAGGAAACACCCGCTCCACCTCAGCCATCGCATCCAGCTTTCAAACTACACAAAGTAATGGGCAGCTCCCAGCTGGGGAGAGCCGGCAGGAAGCAGGAGCCCACCATGGCCCATGTGTCCACTGGGACCAGTTCCCCATGAACCCCAGGGATGTAATGGGATTTCCAGCCCAGGGAGCAGCAGAGTCCTTTTCCCCAACAGGGTTAGAAGGGGACTCATGTCCCCACTGACACAGAGGCATGAAAGAAACATTGGGTGTTGCTGGAGAGAAATCACCCAGGCTGGGCATGAATGGTGGGGATGAAGCTGCTGAAACAGACCCCACGCCAGGCACTAGCCCTGAGCACACACTCAGTCCTCAATGAGACCCCAATGTCAGGCACAGAGAACAGAGCCCCTCTACTCACACCACCCCTTCCTCTTCGCTCCAGGAAGGAAGAGATGAGCTATTATATTCCTGCATCCTCATGGGAGCTCAGGAATGCCAGCACCCCCAGGACATTACCCAAATCGGGACTCATTTCCTGGTGATGCTCATCCCAGCACCAACGTCCAGACCCCAGCCAGCCCCACACGCTCGGGATGGCTGGTGCTGGGGCTGCCACGAGCAGTGTGGTGCCTCCATGCTGCTTGGGCAAGCAGAGGGAAGGTCGCCGGCGGATTTTCACTGACATTAAAACGCGCTGCACACAAAGGGCAGGGCTGATAGAAGGTGAATTAACTCCAAAGGGAAAGCGCAGGGCAGGGTTACATTTCCAAGTCACCTTTGGGTTACAAAATGCTTCCAACATTTCTCCTGGTCAGCGAACAGCCGCAGTAAATGCAAAAGAAAAGCAATAAAGAGGGATAATGCCCAACCTCAGACAATTACCTGGTGTTGAGCAGCACCCCAGGGACACACCAGGGACACCCACTGCCCTGCAGACCCCAAGGCAGCCCCACTACAGTAGCCAAGGTACTGTTCCCACTCCATCATGCCGGGGGTCCCCAGCAGTGACATCCTTGCCTCCAGCCCGGAGCTCACAGCACTTGCCTAAACCCAGCATCGCTTACCGGAGACGGTGCTGCCCAGGTTCCACGTGAGGCCCTGCGCGAAGGACACCCCATCATCATCCAGGTCCTGCTCAGCCCCGGGCCACCACAGCCACCGCGACGCTGCCGGCACACCGGCCGCTCACTCCCCGCTGGCTCTGGCACGGTTAACGGCGGGCTGCGGACCGGCGGCTGCCAACTCCCCGAGGTGCTGACTCATCTTCTTCCATGCACCATATTTCATCGCTCCACGCCCACCGCGCACAACCGCCGGGTAGCAGCTCCTCACGCTGCCTCACACGCCCCGGTGGCGTGCGGGGCTGCGGCGAGGTCACAACCGCGGCACGTTCAGTAGCACGGCTCTGTTCTTTAGCACGGCTCAGTTTGCCAGCACAGCTTGATTCACCGGCACGGCTCGGCTCGGTAACACAGCTCCGTTCGGCGGCATCACTTGGTTCATTAGCCCCGTTCGGCAGCGGGGAAGGAAAATGGGTCAAGCCACCGCTGCCTCCAAGCCCGGGTCTGACCCGGTGAGACGGTGTTTACCGGTACCGCCACCCCCCGCGGAAACACGCTTTATTATATTGCAACCCACAACCAGAACCGAACCAGAACCAGAACCGCGCCACAGCCGCCTGCTCCGGCTCGGAGGGGACCAGCAGGGACTGCCCCGACCCCGGGCTGCGCTCCCCCGCGGCCGCTCGGTCCCCGGGAGGGATCCTCTGCTGCTACAGCGAGACCCCCCCGATCCCCCCCGGTCACCCCCCGGCACAAAGCCCCGGTCCCCCCGCCGGCACACACACGGACGGACGGAAGGACACAGGGACACACCACCCCCCTCACCCCCCCACCCCCATTGTCCCGCTCCGCCCGCGCGCGAAGGAAGAGGAGGGGTCGCGCGCAGACAATGCCTCCCCCTCTTTTGCCCCCACCGCCACCATCAAACCCCGCCCCCCGCTTCCCATTGGCCGGTGGGGAATTTGGGGAGCCCCCCCCCCAAACTACCCGCCCCCCTCCCTCCCGCTGCCGGGGGGCGCGCACGCGGCGATGGGGGAGGCCGCGAGACGGGAGCTCGCGCGCGCGGCCGCCGTCGGGGGCGCGCCCGGGGGCTCCCCTTGTGTTTGTGTGTGTGTGCGGGGCCGGGGCCATGGAGGAGCTGAGCAGCGTGGGAGAGCAGGTCTTCGCCGCCGAGTGCATCCTCAGCAAGCGGCTCCGCAAGGTGGGACCCGCGCACACCCCCCACTTTGCCGCCCCCCCCCGCCGCCTCTAACGCGCCTCTCCCCATCTCTCTTCTCTCCGCAGGGCAAGCTGGAGTACCTGGTCAAGTGGCGGGGCTGGTCCTCCAAGTGAGCGGGGCTGCGCGGTGGGAGCTGCGCGGATCGGTGCGCGGCCGCGGGTGCCGCCCGCCCGGCCGCTTTTGTTCGGGTCGCGCCGCTCCTTTTGTTTACAAATAAGCGCGGCCTCGGCCCGTCCCTCCCGCCGCCGCGTGGGGCTCCGATCGCCCCCCAGCCCCCTCCCCACACCGGGCCGGACCGGGAACCCCCCCCGTTACCGGGGACCCCCGCGCCCCCCGCCTGCCCGCTGCCACCGGAGCTCCTCTGGGACGCGAGGGGCTCGCCCATCCCTTCGACGGCGTGGCCGCCCCCTCCCCGACCTTCTTCCCCCGGCCCCTTCTCCCGCGGGGATACCGGTCCACGGTGCGGGGATGCTCCGGTCCGAGCAGCACCGGGCGCACGGAGGGCCCTGCTGTCCTTGGGTGAACTTCCCGGTTCTGGGCCAGTAACGGGGCGGGGGGGACCCCTGGTCTCTGCACTCGCCCAGCCCCTGGTCGTGTGTTACAGGCACAACAGCTGGGAGCCCGAGGAGAACATCCTGGATCCAAGACTTCTTCTGGCTTTCCAAAAGAAGTGAGCGAACTCTAAATATTTCTAAGGGAACTATAAAGTCAATTAACTTCTAATTGGCTGCGCGTGCAGTGGAAGTTGTGGGAACAACAGCCCGGAGCTCGGCCCGTGCCTTTTGTGGCACAGCCCTTTTGTTCCCCCCCTGAAATCACAGCCCGGGTCTACCCAGCGCGGCTCAGGCTGGGCAGAACCCGCGGATCCACAGCTCCAGGACTGCGTTTGCACTGGCTGTGCAACAGGGACACGATGGTGTCACAGAGACCTTTGGCTCCCGGTCCTGGTCCAATAACCGGGACCTCAGTGGGGATTGCAGGACTAAGGGCTTGGACAGCACAAAGTGCATTCATGGAGAGCACTTCTGAGAGGGAAAGGAGGTAACAGTGGGAGAAAATGGTGTCCTCTGCCCAGAGCCACAATTGTTCTGCAGCTATTGCACAGCAGGGATCAGGCATGGAGGTAGGAAGGTAGCCAGCTGGCCGTGGCAATTACCGCGCTGCCAAATATTTTGGATCCATGTTAATAAAAAATTGTGAAAGTTTATTGTAGGATTTAATTATATCTTGTTTCTGGGTCCATTTTTCAAGAACAGAATCTGGTGGATAGTGCAGACAGCACGGTGCTTAACTAGCTGTACATATTGTAGCTTAATGCTGTCCTTAACCAGAGCTACAAAGTGGCGTAGTGCCCTGAAAACACTAGCATCGCATCACATCCATGGTCCAACTTGCCCCTTGGCCTGTGCCAGCCCCATAGGGTGCATGATCCAGGTGCCACGTGGGGAAATTTAACTGCCCAAGGTCCTGGGTTTCCAAGTTCTTAGGGCTCTAACTGCACTTGAGTGTGGTGTGCCTATAAGAGCATGGGTTCATATGAGTGATATGCTGGGAGCCCGTAGGATCATGTGTTAGAATCAGTTAAGGACACTACCCAGGTGCTGGAATGGGACCTGAACCTTCAGCATCCCCAGCAAGGGAGGGTTTCATGACACAAGAAAGGGAGGGACCAGGCTGGTTTGGGATGTTTTTTTCTTCCCCACAAACATTGTCCTCAATCATTGTTCCTTCAGGGAGCATGAGAAAGAAGTGCAGAATCGGAAGAGAGGCAAGCGGCCCAGGGGCAGGCCCAGGAAACATGTGGTGAGTCTCGGTGCCTATGGCAATCCACAGCCATGATGGTGCTGGAGAGCACTGGCACGTCTGACCCTAGCACGGGGGGGTGGGTGCTTGGGGTCCAGAGGGTGGTGAGGACAGGTGATGCCAGTAGAGGCTTTGGAGATTGCAGGGATGAGTAGGGGAATGAGGATGCCTGTGAGGAGGATGTCCCTTCTTCCCTGCCATGGTGGAGAAGGAGATAGAAGAGTTCCCTGGGTCCCACTTGGTATTTAAGCCTGGTTGGCTTTGCCCTGTGTGTTCTCCAATTCTGTTCATAGCAGAGGATGAACAGATCAAGCAACATGGAGGAAGAACCTGTACGTGCCCAAGGCGCCCAGACAGGCAACACTGAAGGATTTGCAATGTCCATAATGGCTCTTCAGAATTTTAACTTTCCCTGTCTCCATTGCTTTGCAGGAACCAGAGATGCCTGTAAAAACTAAGTCAAGTAGCTCCTCTTCCTCCACATCCTCCTCTTCCTCCTCCTCTGATGAAGAGGATGAAAGTGACCTGGAAGCAAAGAGAGGTTCCCGCAGCAGAGAGACTCACCCGGTACCACAGAAGAAAGCTCAGATCCTGGTGGCAAAGCCCAAACTGAAGGACAGTTCCAGGAAGAAGCGTGGACGAAAACCTCTTCCCCCGGAGCAGAAAGCAGCTCGAAGGACCGTGAGCCTGACAAAGGTGCTGAAAACTTCCCGGAAGGAGGTGGGCAGCAGCAACAAGCTGATGGGGAAGCTGCAGCCCCAGCACAGCACACAGAGCTCAGGCATGGCCCTGTTGAAGGACCCGCCAGGCACCTCGGCTGGGCTTAGCTCAGGGGGGTCATCAGCAGAAAACCTGCCCAACATGATGAAGAGCGGCTCCACCAGCCCCAACCGGGCCATCAGCTGGCAGAGCTCCATCGTGCACTACATGAACAGGATGTCCCAAAGCCAGAACTTGGCCGAGAGCTCGCCCCTGGGCAGGCTGGCGCTCAAGGCGCAGGCAGCCAGTAAAAGCGGCTTAGGGCTGGACTTAAAAATGAGGAACCAGAAAGCATCTGGAGAGCTTGGGCTGAGCACGCAGGGACCTAAGAGTGCCAAGGCTCTGAGCAGCGGCACTGGAGGGGACCAGAAGTCAGGGTTCGCTGCAGGAAGCCAAGTGCTGCACAATGGCAATAAGATGCCTGCAAGCTCAGCTGGGTCCAGCTCCCAGCCAGCCTCCAGCCAGGAGCTGAATCTCCAGGCACTAAACCTCCAGAGCGTCAAGAACGGGCCGAGCGTGGCCGCTGGGAGCAGCGTCCCCCGTCACCTCTGCACTGCCATGTCCAAAGGCTCCAGTGGTGGCGCAGCAGCAAGTGCAGGCGCCAGTGGCATGAAAGGCAGCACAGCGGGTTCCGGGCTGAGTGCTGCCAGCTCGGGCTTGGGTGGGGACAGCAGCAAGAGCAAGAAGCAAACACACCGGGCAGGAGACAGAGACTTGGCCAAGGGCGGCGCAGCCGGCACACAGGATGGGCACGCGGCTGCAGAGAGCTGCAAACCAACTGCGCTGTCCGAAATGAGCACAGGCGATGAGACCAGCTCGGATTCAGACCGGGATTCGGCTTCCTTCCCAGGCGTGGGTCAGAACATGTCTGTCTCCATCCAGACCAGTCAGGACTGGAAACCCACCCGTAGCTTGATCGAGCACGTCTTTGTCACTGATGTCACCGCCAACCTGATCACGGTGACAGTCAAGGAATCCCCCACCAGCGTTGGGTTTTTCAACCTACGGCAATACTGAGCCCAGGAGCATGAGAGGAGGAAGAGGGTCCTGCAGCCTCTCCCTCCGCTTTGCCCAGCTCTTCCATCAGGGTTTTTCTTTCTTCAAGTGAACGCAGAGACCTGCTGGAACTCATGTCCAGAGAAGCTTGAGAGAGACACAGTGAAACCTGCTCAGAACTGCCAGCGGATCGATGGATCCCTCCCAGCTTCTCCCCATCCTCGCCTGGAGGAGCATCCTGAGCAAAGGCAGCTGATGCTGTTTTTGAGGAGCAGGGGCACTGGTATTACTGGGGCTGCCAGGCTGGCAAGTTTTGAGCCAGGCTTCACTGAATGTGGATTTCTTTGCTTTAGACCTTGAAACAAGGTCTGCAGCTCTCCAGCAGCAGGAAGCAGGCCAGGCTTCTATTCGGGAGAGGAAGAGGCGACCCTTTTCTTTCCTCTGGGCTCCCCACGTATCTGCCCATGAGCCGTGGCGAGTTGCAGGTCAATCCAAATGAGGTGGCTGCTGCTCCTAGCCCTGGGGCCAGCTGCATCAGGGGGTTTTTCAGGGTACTCTCAGCCCAGCCACCCCCCTGGGCCAGGTCACTTCCAATGATGAAGTCCACGATGTTCCTGTTGTGGTTTCCAGCTGATAGGGAAATACTGTTTACATTTTTTAGTAAGGAAAAATCCTTTTTTGTTTCTGAGGGAGAGGAACAAACCCCGTTGAGGGAAGGCTGAACCCCAGGTGCCACCGGTGGCGGGTGTCAAAGGAGCCTCTTTCAGAGCAAGGGATGCTGTTAGCAGGTACCTCTTTACTGCCTGGGGTCCTATCTTGGAAGCCAGTGAGATCTGCTGACTTCTTCACAGTGACTTGATTTCAGAGGAGCTGGTTGAGGAGCTCTGCAAGGGTGGGTTGGAGCAGGTGGAAGGGGAAGGAAAGGAGAAGACAGAGAGCAGGCAGTGGGTACCTGAGGCTGTTGTTCCCCAAGGAGATGGAGATCCTGCAGCAGCCGTTCACCTTTGTCTTGCCATTCTGTGCCAGCAGCCAGGTATTCATTTTGGCTCATGATTGCAGCCAATAATGGCTTTTTATGGAGGTTTTCTTTTCCCTACTGTAGATTCCTCTTATGAGCCAAAATTAGCAGCAGTAGTTCAGGCAGAGTTTAGTAGCACTCAAGGTCATTTTTGTTCTGCTAAGGGTGAACTCTGTTCTCAGAGGAGATAAAAAGCCTGAACAAGGTTAGGAGGTGCCTCCAAAGGGCTTCCCACCAGCGTCAGGGCTCCCCACATGCTTAGGGCATCTTGCTTTGCCCCAGGAAGGGACATTCACAGGGTCATCACACACAGGAGCACAGAGATGAATGGACTAAACTAGGGGTACAGGTAATCCTGACACCACCCCCCCCCAGCAGTTGCAGTTGCTGCTGGTGGAACTGCAATTCTCAGGTGAAATGGAAATGCCAGCACTGGCTGCATGTGCTGCCTGGATCTTCAAGAGATGGATGGTTGCATGGGTGGATGGATGAATGGTACCGAGCAGTGGCCACAGCCTTTGCTGGATCAGTCTCCAGTGCTCCACAGACGCTACCCCTTAGCTTTTGTATGCAATCCCCAGATGTCCTGTTGGTTGTGGCTTTGAAGTTGTGTTATGCTGCCAGGGATCTGTGAGGGATGGGCGCAATCCCTGTGCCGTGCATTGCTCTGCAAAGCAAAAGGCCAAGGGGAGATGAGGGAGCATTGTCCATGGAGAAGGCTGCCAAGGATGGAGCTTCCATTGAGCTTCACTTTGCCAAAATCTCACAGTTTGTGCTGTTGGCCTTCTAGTCTTTAACTTTGCCAAACGAGCTCCCGTTGCTTTGAAGAGTCCAAGGAAGCGTTAACCTGCATCAGCAGAACCAGGTGCTTCAGCATGGTCTCTGCTGGGTGGGCTTTTGTGCTCAGGATACGAGTGCTTTTGGAGAAGAATCAAGTAATCTGAGAGCACGGGGTGACGCTCTTCACCATGCACCAAATGTTTGCTACTTGGCCTTTGCAAATCCAAACTGAACAATGATGTGCCTTTCGGACCGTCCTTTTCTCAGCCTGGTCTGTGACACCGGTCCCACAACAGGTTTGTGCCTATGCAAAGTGAGATGGTCACAGGGTCCTAGGGATAGTGGTCCCCCACTCCCAGTGAGACACCTAGAGCTGGGGCATGCCCACCAAGAGCAGTAGGATGTGGGGCTGATGTCCCCAGTGGTGAAAAAGGATCTGTAGATGCTTCATGAAGGGGTCAGGCACGGAGCATCCATGGAGAAGCTGTGGTAGTGGGTGCTGTGCTGTCTGCACACTGGCTCCAAGGTGCCCACCTGCATTTCCTGGTGGGGAAATGGTGTGCTCCTGCCTCCTGGCTGGGCAAAGGGTGGCTGCTCCTGGGCTTGTACCCAGTGGAACACACATCCCGACAGTGAGCAGCTTTCCTCCATCACCCACCCTTCTCCAGAGCGTCCCCTCCCATAGCAGCAGGACTCTGCTGTCACCACTTGCTATTGTGCCTTTTACTCACCAGCAGTTCGATTCCAAAGGTCTAAGGATGGTGAACATGATAATCCAGATGGTTTTCCGACCTTCGCCTCCTCCATGTCCTTCCCCAGCCCCTCCTGGCCTCGTGTCTCAGGCTCCCAGCTTGCCCAGTGGTGCTGCTGCGTCTGAACGCTGCAGTTTGCCTCTCAAAGGCACATTATGTGAGTGATTTACTGTAATCTTTTGTGGCCAGGGGTTGAAAGCCGCTGCAGACCCTGTTCACTATTCCGACCATTAGTATTCAAGGTCTACCTTATTTTCCCTTTCCTCTCTTCCTCCCTCCCCACCCCCCCACCCCCCATTTTAAGTTTGCTGCTATGGGTTGGAGCGCTCAGCCATGTGTCACACAGCCAATTAAAGGTTTGTCACTTGTCATTTTCTAAGGGCTTTCCGATGTGGAAAGTCCTGCAGTATTTGTATATTGAATGGATATTTTCTCCAGGCATAATCTGGTTAAGCAGACTTGTTGTTTTCCATTGGACTGGAAGAGGTGGCCCATTCAGCCATCTTCCCTAGAAACTTAGTCTATTTTTATATAT
>JANHOB010032608.1:0-12320 GCA_026413525.1 Poicephalus cryptoxanthus
CTATACACACGTGTCCCCATGCACCCCACACGCATGCACCCAGCACCTCCTCATGCATGCTCACATCCAGCACACACACCCCCCCCGCATGTCTCTGTGTGTGTCCCCTTGTGCACACCTCTCGCATGCTCGGTCATGCACACGTGTGGCTGCCCCCCTGCATGCTCCCCCCCCGCCACTATGTGTCCCACAGGGGTCCTGTGTTCCTGGTCTGTGTCTATTGTGGTGCCAGGGCTGGTGGGGCCCCACCAGGCTGGGGAGGTGTCAGAGCCTGGTGTGATTCCCCCCTCGCCCAGCACCCACTGTCTCCCGCATGTCCAGCCCCAAGGTGTCTCTGCATGGGGGGGTGCACAGAGCCCGTGGGGGGGACTTGGGGGGCTTTGGAGGGCTCTGGGAGGGGGCTGTGCATGGCAACTGCTGCATGTGGGGCAGGGGCTTCCAGCCTCACACTGGGCGGGGGGGGGGGGGCTCTGCTGCTCTCCAGGGGGGGACACATGGATCCAGCCCCAAATATTCCATTCTCCCACCCCAAATCTTCCCTCCTGTCAATTGGGGTCCTGCCCCCCCCCCCCCCAGCACAGAGAAGGGAAACTGAGGCACGGGCGGAGCCCCCCCATTCCCATCCAACGGACCCCAGGGCAGGAGACGGCAGCGGCGGCGGGTGGGGGGGGCAGGGGCCAGGGCCGGCACCGACACCGCGCCCGTGTCGTGTCACCCCCCCCAGGGTTCTCGGTGGCGTCGGGCGCGGGGCTGACGCGGCGGCGGGAGCTGAGCTTCGTCACTGGCGCCCCCCGCGCCAACCACACCGGAGCCGTCGTCATCCTGCGCCGCGACAGCGCGAACCGGCTGGTGCCCGAGGCCGTGGTGGCGGGGCAGCAGCTCAGCTCCGCCTTCGGGCACAGCGTGGCCGTGCTGGACCTCAACAGTGACGGGTGAGGGGTGGGCGGGACTCCGGACCCGTACTCTGCCCCTCAGCACCCGCAATGGTGACCGAGCCGCGGGCCCCGCAGGTGGCTGGACCTGGTGGTGGGAGCCCCCCACTTCTTCGAGCGCCAGAAGGAGATCGGGGGCGCTGCCTACGTCTACATCAACCCCGCGGGGCGCTGGGACGCTGCCACCCCCCTGCGCCTCAACGGCACCCGCGGCTCCATGTTCGGCATCGCCCTCAGCGCCGCCGGGGACCTCAACCACGACGGCTTCGAGGGTGCGCACCCGGCCGGGCCCAGGCCAGAGGCACATCCCATAGAGGGTTCTCCCCCCCACACCCCATCCCATTCTCTGCCCTTGCTCCCCCCCAGACCTGGCCATTGGAGCCCCCTTTGATGGTGCTGGCAAAGTCTACATCTACCACGGCAGCAGCCTGGGCATCGTGGCTGTGCCGGCGCAGGTGTGGTAGAGGGGTGGTGGCCCAGGGAGGGCATTGCCCATCGTGTGCCCCTCCAGTATCACCACAGGCCCTGTTGCAGGTGCTGGATGGGGAGGCCGTGGGGGTGACAGCGTTCGGGTACTCGCTCTCGGGGGGGCTGGACGTGGATGGGAACCTCTACCCCGACCTGCTTGTGGGGTCCCTCTCGGACACTGTGGCGCTGTACAGGTGGGTGCCCCCTCCAGGGTGTCCCATCCCAAACCCCCCGTCCCTGAGACCCCTATTCCAGAGCACCACATCCCTGAGCATCCCTCATCACCTTATCCTCCATCATGGGCTCCCCTTACCCCTCATCCAAGCCTCCCCTGGCCCGGGGGGATCCCGGTGCAGGGCTCGGGGTGCCCGGGGGGGGTCCCATCCTGGCACCCCCGTTTCTCCCGGGCAGAGCCCGCCCCGTTGTCCACGTCTCCCACAATGTGACCCTGGACCCCCCCAACATCGACCTGGAGCAGAGCAACTGCCGACATCAGGAGGGCGTCTGGTGGGTGCCCCCCGACCCCCGCCCCATCCCCCTCTGTACCCCCCCCATGGCCCCCGGCTCACTCACTGCCCCCCAGCGTGGACGTTGGCGCCTGCTTCAGCTACACAGCCAGTCCCGGCAGCTTCGGCCCCCGCCTCGGTGAGCACCGGGGGATCAGTCCCTGTGCCCGCCCCGTCCCCCAGGCAGGACCAGGACCCACCTGGCACTGCGGCCGTCCCTGTGCCCCCAGCGCTGCAGTACGTGCTGGACGCGGACACAGAGCGGCGGCGCCTCGGCCACGCTCCCCGCGGCGCCTTCCTGCGCCGCCTCAGCTCGGACCCCGAGCATCAGTTCTCCGGCACTGTGGAGCTGCCGCGGCAGCACGCACGGGTCTGCGTCACCGCCACCTTCCAGCTTCAGGTGGGGCACAGCCCATCCCCTTCCACATCCTCATCTGCATCCCCATCCCCATCCCGGTTCCATATCCCCATCTCCATCCCATTTGCATCCCTCTTCCCATCATCATCCCTATCCCCACCTCCACGTTCATAGAATCATTTAGGTTGGAAGACGCCTTTAAGACTGTTGAGTACAACTGTAAACCTCATTCTTGTTTCCATCCCCATCCATATTCCCATGCCAACGCCACAGGACAACATCCGTGACAAGCTGCGCCCCATCACCATGACCCTGGCTTACGGCATCCATGGAGATGGAGCCACACGGCAGCGCCAGGATGCAGCACGGCTCCGCCGGGGCTCAGTCCTGCCGCCACTGTCACCTGTGCTAAGCCCACAGCAGCCCAACAGCCACCGCACTGAGGTGGGCACGGGCCACATCCCTCCTTCCCTCTCCATGGGTCCCATTGCCTGGAGCATCCCTGTCCCTGCTCCATGGGTCCCATCGCCAGGAGCATCCCTGTGCCTCCATGTCCCCAGGTTCACTTCCTGAAGCAGGGCTGTGGGGATGACAAGATCTGCCAGAGCAACCTCCAGCTCCACTTCCAGTTCTGTGCCCGCCTCGGGGACGCCGAGTTCCTGCCACTGCCACGGTGAGGGGGGAACACGATGGGTGCTCACCTCATAGGGCACCGGTGACACCCTGGGGGGTCTCACGGTGGCTCTGCTGCAGGGGGGACGATGGCGCCGCCATCCTCGCCATCAGTGACCAGAAGGATGTGGCCCTGGAGATCCACGTCACCAACGAGCCCTCGGAGCCAGCAGAGCCGCAGCGGGATGGGGACGACGCACACGAGGCGCTGCTCAGCGCCTCCTTCCCCCCCGAGCTGCCCTACTCTGCCCTGCGCCACGATGAGGGGCGCCCCGCGGTGCGCATGGGGGTGCTGGGGTCCCTATGAGGTGCTGGGAGGGTGACTATGGGAGGCGGGGGGGGGGCTCAGCTCTCTGTCCCCCAGGAGAAGCCGGTGCTGTGTCTTGCCAACCAGAACGGCTCCCGAGTGGAATGTGAGCTGGGGAACCCCCTGCGGCGTGGGGCCGAGGTGAGTGCAGCCCCCCTGAGACCCCACTCCTGCTCCCCATGTCCTGCCCCCCCATCCTTCCCTCTCACCCTTCCTCTGCCCCCAGGTCCGCTTCTTCCTCATCCTCAGCACCTCAGGCATCACGCTCCAGACCACAGACCTGGCGGTGGAGCTGGCGCTGTCCACGTGAGCCGTAGCCATGGGCACATCACAGGGGTGCGATTTGGGGTGATGCTCCCCCCCATAAACCCCCACTGCTCCCCACAGCATCAGCGAGCAGCCAGGGCTGGCACCGGTGGTGGCTCGTGCGCGCGTGGTCATTGAGCTGCCCCTCTCAGTGACGGGGTGAGCGCCTGTGGGGACCTCCCATTGTCCCCATAGCATGGATGTGGGTAAGGGAACCACCCCCGGCCCTGCCCTGACCCCCCCCCCGTTGTCCCCATAGCGTGGCGGTGCCACCACGGCTCTTCTTTGGTGGCACCGTGCGGGGGGAGAGCGCCGTGAAGCACGAGAGCCAAGTGGGCAGCGCCGTGCGCTTCGAGGTGACGGTGAGTGCCCGTCCGGGGGAACCCCACCGCCCACCCTGCACTCACTTATGGGGCAGCCCCACTGACGCCCTGACTCCCCAGGTCTCCAACCGGGGCCAGTCGGTGAAGACACTGGGCTCAGCCTTCCTGACACTGCTCTGGCCCCACGAGCTCCCCAACGGGAAGTGGCTCCTGTACCCGCTGCACATGGAGTTGGTGGTGGCGCCGGGGCAGGCGCTGCCCTGCAGCCCCGCCGCCAACCCCCTGCACCTGGCGCTGGTATGGCCGTGGCCATGGGGACGTGCTGGTGCCTGCCTGGCTTCTGCTGCTCCCACCCCATTCCCGGCCTTATCCCCCCCCTCCTGCAGGAGCCGCAGGGGCAGCCAGAGCCGCCCACGCCAGGGGCCTGGTGGGTGCCGGCACCCGCTGAGAGGAGGAGGAATGTCACGTTGGTGAGAGGGGTTCACCCTACCCAAGGGTGAACCCGGTTATGGGGTGCCCCTATTCATGGGGTGCACTTATTCTTGCGGTACCTCTGCGTATGGGGTGCCCCTGCTTGTGGCATGTCCCCGCTTATGGGGTTCAGCCACTCATGGGGTAAACCCTGGCCTGAGGTGCCTCTGCTCCTGGGGTGCCCCATTCCTGCGGTGCCCGTGCTGATGTCTGCCCCCCTCCACAGGACTGTGCCCAGGGCACCGCGCGCTGCCGGCCATTCCGCTGCCCCTTGCCCAGCTTCGAGCGCGCAGCCGTGCTGAGTGCCCGCGGCCGCCTCTGGAACAGCACCTTCCTGGAGGTGGGAGCCACGGGGTGGGGCTGGGGCTGGGGCCAGGGATAGGGATGGGGCCGGTGCTCACCCCCTGCCCCGCAGGAGTTCCTGGCTGTCACCTCGGTGGAGCTCATCGTCCGCGCCAGCGTCTCAGTGACCTCCTCCATCAAGAACCTGGTGCTGAGGGATGCGTCGGTGCAGGTGCAGCCCCACCACACCCTAACACCCCCCCGTGCCTCCCTCCCGTCCCGCTGACCCCTGTCCCCTTCACAGATCCCCGTCAGCATCTATCTGGACCCTGGCGCGGCAGTGGCGGGCGGCGTGCCCTGGTGGGTGATCCTGCTGGCAGTGCTGGCCGGCATCCTCCTCCTGGCACTGCTTGTGGCCGCGCTCTGGAAGGTGAGTGGCAGGGATGGGGTCAGGCAGTGAGAGGTGGCCCCTGCCTGAGGTGCGGGGTCCCCTGGGGGTGCTGTGCCACACTGTGCCGTGCTGTGCCACCCCTGCCATGCTATGACACATTGTGCCACCACAGCAATGCCACACCTGCTGTGCCATGCCACCCAGCCATTCTATTCTTTGCCACCCCATGCCATGCCATCCCACCTAGCCATTCCATTCCACTGCATTCCCTGCCATGGCACCCAGCCGTTCCATTCCATCGCATTCTCTGCCATGGCACCCAGCCATTCCATTCCATCGCATTCTCTGCCATGGCACTCAGCCGTTCCATTCCATCGCATTCCCTGCCATGGCACCCAGCCGTTCCATTGCATCGCATTCCCTGCCATGGCACTCAGCCGTTCCATTCCACACCACAGCACAGGGCCCGCTGTGGCTGTGTTTAGCACACGCGTGCGTATCGCGTGTGCGGGTGCACGGGGTTTGCCCGCGCCGGTGCGCGGCTGTGCCGGTGTCGGTGCCGGTGCCGGTGCCGGTGCCGGTCGCTCTGCGCCTCCCGGCGAGCACCAAGGGACCCCCCCAGGGCCGGCGCAGGGCCCGCGGCGCGGTTCCCGGGGCAGCGCTGACGCCGCCCGCCGCAGGTCGGGTTCTTCCGCCGGGCGCGGGCCGTGCCGCCGGCGCTGCCGCAGCACCACGCGGTGAAGATCCCGCGGGAGCAGCGGCCGCAGTTCCGCGAGGAGAAGACGGGAACGATCCAGCGCAAGGAATGGGCAGCGCTGAGCGACGGCGGCGACGGCCGCGTCACCCCCAGCTCCGCCTGAGCCCGGGACGTGGGAACCCCCCCCGGGGCAGGAGCCGCGGCGACGGCACCGGGACGGGGCCATGGGCCCGCAGCGGTGCTCGGTCCAATAAAGCAGCGGCCCCGCCATGGGGGCACCAACGGCGGCGTCGACCATGAGGAGCGTGGCGAAGGGGGAGGCAGGGAGCCGCCATGATGGGTGTGGCGAAAGGAGTGGGAGCCGCCATGATGGGGTGTAGGCAAGGGGGAGCCGCCATGATGGGAGCGGCCGTTTCGGAGTGTGGCTGCGCTGCCGGGCCGGGCTCTGTGTGCCGGGACAACGGGGCGCGTCCCCCCCCCGGTTCCTGCCCTGGTCCCGGCTCTGATCCCGGTTCGACCTCCGGTAATAACGGCAGAGAACGGAGGCGACCCCTCCCTGCCCTTAGTCAAGATGGCGGCGCCTCGAGGCGCGCGGTGGCCGCGCTTTGAGGATGGCACCGCCCAGCGCGGCTTCCACGCGTCTGCGGTGACGTCACCTTCCGGCGGGTGCCCGCAGCGGCGCCATTGATGGCGGCGGCGGCGGTCGCGGCGCGTTCCCGGCGCCCGCTCCCGGCGATGGTGGGACCGGGCCCGGCCCCGCGCCCGCTGTGAGCCCCGGGACCGGGCCCAGCTCCGCTGTGCGCTCTGCGGGCACCGGGCCCGCTCCCGGAGTGCGCTCCGGGGGGTCCGCCCTCACCTCTGCCCCGACCCCCGGCCCCGCCGCGCCCCGCACTGATGGCGTCGGGCGCCGCGAGCCGCTCCGAGGACGAGGAGTCTCTGGCGGGGCCGAAGCGGGGCCCGGCCCCGGCCTCGGGCGCCGTTCCCAAGCGCCGGAGCTCGTCTCGGTATGGCGGGGCCGGGGCCGGGGCCGGGCCCGGGGCGGGCTCCGCCGCTCCGAGCGGGCTCCGTTCTCCCTTCTCCTCCCGTTCAGGTTCATCAAGAGGAAGAAGTTCGACGATGAGCTGGTGGAGAGCAGCCTGGCCAAGCCCAGCCGCGCCAAGGGCGGCGCCGAGCCCGGGCGCTGCTCGGGCAGCGAGCCCTCCTCCAGCGAGAAGAAGAAGGTGCGGGTATGGCCGGGACCCGAGGGGGCGCCGGTGGGGCCGGAGGGCGGGTGCGGAGCGCACGGAGCCCTGACCCGCGCTGTGCCCCCGCCGCAGGTCTCTAAGGCCGTGCCGGCGCCTGTCGCGCCCAGCCCGGTGCCTGCCCCCGGCCTGGCCAAGCGGCTCAAGAAGAGCAAGCAGCCGGTGCCGGTCACCAAGGACCTGGGCCGCTGGAAGCCTGCCGATGACCTCCTGCTCATCAACGCGGTGCTGCAGGTGCTGGGGGCTCCGGTTGTGGGGGGGGGGGGTCCCCCAAACTATCCCCTCCCTCACCCGGCGGCTCCCGCAGACCAACGACCTGAGCGCCGTGCACCTGGGGGTGAAGTTCAGCTGCCGCTTCACGCTGCGTGAGGTGCAGGAGCGATGGTACGCGCTGCTCTACGACCCCATCATCTCCAAGTGAGTGCAGGGCCGGGGGTGGCAGAGCTGCGGGCTGGGGGGGGCTATAACAGTGTCTTCCCCCCCCCAGGCTGGCCTGCCAGGCCATGCGGCAGCTGCACCCCGAGGCCATCGCCGCCATCCAGAGCAAGGTCCTGTTCAGCAAAGCTGAGGAGCTGTTGCTCAGCAGAGTGGGATCGGTGAGAGGCGATGGGAGCTTGGGGGGGGGCGCAGTGGGGGTCCCCGGTGCTATGTGACCACCTTTGCTCCCCCTCCAGGGCAGCCAGCCTTCGCTGGATACCTTCCAGGACCTGCTGCACAAGCACCCCGATGTGTTCTACCCCTCACGCACGGCCAAGGCTCTACAACTGCACTGGCAGCTCATGAAGCAGTATTACCTGCTGGAGGACCAGACCGGTGAGCGCGGCGGGGTCCTGTGTGCACCCCCAGGCCTCCCTGCACCCCTCAATCCTCTCTCCTGTTCCTTCCAGTGCAGCCGTTGCCCAAAGGGGATCAAGTGCTTAACTTCTCGGATGCTGAGGACATGGTGGATGACAGCAAATTGAAGTAAGGGGATGGGGAAGGCCGTGGGGGGGCAAAGAGAGGACCTCATCCTCATCCCATCTCTGCTCCATAGGGATGTGCGGGACGAGGTGCTGGAGCACGGTGAGTCCAATCCATCCAACAGCCTGACTCTGTGCGGGAAGGCCTCCCCTCGGACCATGGGGGGTGTCCCATAGGAGCCCCCCTGCCCAGCTCCCATCTTCCCCTGGCCCAGAGCTGACTGTGGCCGACAGACGCCAAAAGCGTGAGATCCGGCAGCTGGAGCAGGAGCTGCACAAGTGGCAAGTGCTGGTGGATAGCATCACAGGTAAGGGAGGGGGGGTCTGGTTGTCATCCCCCCCCCAGCCCCGTGTGTCCCCCCTATATCCCTGTTGTTGCCCCCCCCAGGGATGAGCTCCCCGGACTTTGACAGCCAGACCCTGGCCGTGCTGCGGGGCCGCATGGTTCGGTACCTGATGCGCTCCAGGGAGGTGAGTCCCCGCCTCCAGCAGAACCCCCCCACCCCCATGGATCTTCCCCCAACATCCCCTTTTGCCTTCCCCCCCCCCCCAGATCACCCTGGGCAGAGCTACCAAGGACAACCAGATTGACGTGGACCTGGCCCTGGAGGGCCCAGCCTGGAAGATCTCCCGCAAGCAGGGTGGGTTTGGGGGGGTCTGGGGCAGGGGGGGCCGGGCTCCCCATCTTCTCACCCTGTTTCTCTCTCTCTCCAGGTGTCATTAAGCTGAAAAACAATGGGGACTTCTTCATCGCCAATGAGGGCCGGCGCCCTATCTACATCGATGGGCGCCCTGTGCTGGGCGGTAGCAAGTGGAAGCTCAACAACAACTCCGTGGTGGAGGTGAGCCCCAAGGCCATGGGGGGGTCGGAGGTGGGGGAGTCCCAACACTCATCCTCTGTTCTGTACCCCCACCAGATAGCCAGCCTCCGCTTCGTCTTCCTCATCAACCAGGACCTCATTGCCCTCATCAAGGCAGAAGCGGCCAAGCTGGCCCAGCAGTGACTGGGGGGCTGCTCAGGGGCCCCCCCCGTGGAGCTGTGCCCCCCTCAGTGCCCCATGGATGGGGGTGGCACTTCCCAATAAAGCTCCTCAATGGACTCCAGGGCGCGGAGCTGCAGTTCATGGGTTTAATCTCTTCAAATTAAGGTGTTTGGAGTTCAAGAGAAGGAAAGAAAAGGGGGGGGGGGGGAAGTTGCGGACACCCCCAGCACCCCTAAGAACCTCCTCAGGCTCCCTGGGCTCCCACAATGTGGCTTTAGGCACCCGGCCCCTTTAATGCTGTGGTTGAGCTGAGGGAGGACACGGGGCGGGAGGAAGAGGGAAGGATTAAAGCCAAGAGATTCCAACATGGAGAACCCAGGGATGAGCAAAGGGTGGGGGCGCTTGCCCTCCTCATCCTCGGTGCCAGCACTGGATGAAGGTGGGGAAGGAGAGGCCGGGGCTGGGGGGGGAACATAAAGCAAACGTCGGGGGGAAGAGGCAAAAGAGGCCAAAATGGCACTAAAGGAACCTGGGGACTCGCTGCTGGAGCTGCAGCTCAGGCACGGGCCCCCTCCTGCCGTGCACGGGGCCGGCGCTGGGGTGGCGCTGCCGGCGGCCGGGGTTGAGCCGTGGGGGGCAGCTGCAGTCGGGATCCGGCTCCTGGCCTCCTGGTGCGCTGCAAGGGAAGAGGGGCTCAGTAAGGGATGGATGTGACCCCCCTGCAGCAGCACTGCTGCAGCCCTGCACATCCCAGCAGCCCCGCTCCGGTGCCCTGGTGCCGGTGCAGTTACCTCTCGCGCTGGCTGCGGGGGGTGGCTGCTGGTGTCCCCCGTGGGTCCCTCCGCCGTGGCCGGGAGCTTCTTGGTGCCCGTGCTCAGGCTGCTGCTGGTGGTGGTGGTGGTGGTTGGGCGGGGGGCGGCCGCGGTGTCCCCGGGGCTGCCTAGGGCTGCGGCTGTGAGCGAGCTGCACCGGGACCGCGTGGAGTAACTGTTCTTGGGGTGGGAAACTGCGCGAGGAAGAGCCCTGGGGTCAGTGCTGGAGGTGGGACATGGAGCATCCCCGCTCCAGCAGCAGGAAAAGTAGGAAAGGGGGAGTGGCACCTCCCTCACCTTGGCCGAAGGCAGCAATGCTCCTCTTGAGCGAGTCCAGGTCACAGGAGAACCGCGCCACCCGGCCCAGGTCCTCGTCGTACTTGCGCTCGCTCACAAAGTGCTGTTCACAAGAGGCAGAGCACAAGGTTAAGGCAGGAAATTGAGGGGAAGCATTCCCACGAGTGGGAATCCACGCTGGGAGCTGCTCAGGGACACTGGGAAGGGGACGGCAATGGTCACTTCTGGGAACCATTTCTGCTCCATGCAACCACCCCCAATCCACAGAACAATCCCTTCTTCATGGAACCATCCCCAGTCCATGCAGTTGGCACAGCCTGGTCCCTGGACACTCACAGAGGTGCTGGTTTCTTGCTGCACTAATCCTGTTCTAGGGCTGGTGTTTTACAGACCTCCAGTACCTAAAGAGACTACAGGAGACCTGGAGAGGGGCTTTGGACAAGGAATGCAGGGACAGGACAAGGGGAATGTCTTTAACCTGCCAGAGGGGAGATGGAGATGGGATCTTAGGAGGAAGTTCTTTCCCATGAGGGTGGTGGGACATGGAATGGGTTGAATGGAGAAGCTGTGGCTGCTCCATCCCTGGCAGTGTTTAAGGCCAGGCTGGATGGGGCTTGGAGCAAGCTGCTCTAGTGGAAGGTGGCCCTGCCCGTGGTTGGAGCTGGAGGAGCTTTAAGGTCATTTCATCCCACCCCATTCCATGGTTCCGATCTTCAACCCAAGGGCTTTAAATGAAGGTGTCCCCTGGGGAACAGCCCTCTCCTGGTGGGTCTGAGGAGGAGCCAGCGGAGGTGGCACCCACAGCCCCTGCCCTGGCTCCTGATGCGGGTGCACTCACCTTGATGTCAGCCCGGAGCTCCACCAGCTGCTCCTCAGACATCCTCACAGCCACGTCTGTCATCTTCTTCAGCGCCTCTGCCTTCCTCTGCCGGCTGCCCAGGATCTCCACTGGGAACACAGCATGGCTCAGCACCACAGCAGGACCAGCACCGCACCAGCACTAGGCTCCCCCAAGCCCCCGCTTCCCACCCGTGCACCAGCAGCACTGGGAAAGCCCTTTTCAGCCACCCTGGAACACGGAGCTGTTTGGGACTAGCCTCGCCATGGAGGAGTGTCCATGTCAACCAGGGCATAGGGCAGGTGGTGGCAGCGGGCAAGTTGTGCTATGGGACAGGCTTTGGCTGGGAATGGAGCCAGAATGTAGGAATAAGGGGGATAGGAGGTAACTCAATGGAATCCTGGTGCTGGAGCATCCCTCCAGCAGCACCCACAGCTCTTGCAGGGGAGAACAAGGGCCTTACTCGCTTCTGCTTTCACTTTGTCCATCTCAGCCAGCAACGCCACCTCCCGATCCATGAGGCTGGAATGACAGGGAGAAATGGAGCATTAAACAAAGGCTGGTGCCATCCCATGGCAGAGGGCAGCAGGAGCGAGCTGGGATCGGCCGCATTCTGAACAACCCGCATTGGCATCTGAGCACCATTGGAAAGGGGAGAGGGAGCTGTGGGGCTTCTTCCTGCTGGGCTCCATCCCTGAGGAAAACAGAGAACACCGTGGAAAAGAGGAACTTCAAATTCAAGAGTGAGGAGTGGGATAAGCAGTGGATCCTTCCAGAGCTGTATCCTCAGCATCCGCAGCTCTGCTCATCCCAAGGCTCCTCCCACACAACCTGGGGATGTTGAGATCTGGGAAGGTGCTTATTGGGAATGCTGCTCCTTGGGAATGGGATTTCTTGGAGCCGCCACCTGAACAGGAATGAAGGCACATCTGAACACAGGCTCCCGCTCCATGAGGTGGGATCAATGGAAGCAATTCCCTCTGAGCAGCAGCTCTGACATTTACCTGCTTGTGGTGATTTATGGCCCATCCAGCTCCTGCTCTGGGCAGGATTGGTGCCACAAGGAGCAGAGCCAGGGCCTGGCCCTGAGCAGGGACATGGAGCCAAGCAGAGCCAGCACCTACTTGGGATGGAGCCTCCATTCCTGCTGCCGACCCATGGGGAAGCGCATCCTGATCCCTCTCTGCTGCCGCAGTCCCCTTGCAGGGGGGGCTTTAAGGATGTTTAAGCAGCACACAGGGAAGCATAAAGGCTCCAGGTGGGATTCCCCTGGTGGGATCCTTTCCAGCCCCATTGCCCTCCAGCCCACAGCTCCTTGTCCATAGGGAAGGTGAAGGTCAGGAACATCGGGAAGCCTTCAGGCTCAGCAGGACCGGAGAGGGCAGCCCTGACAGGCAGAGGTTAAAGCAGCACAAGCTTTGCTGCTCCAATGCCTTGTTCCAGCTGAACAAACCTGCTTCCAGGTCTGCCTTTGGCA
>JANHOB010032640.1:0-12069 GCA_026413525.1 Poicephalus cryptoxanthus
CTCCGCTCCCGTCCCGTTGCTTCCTCCCGGGGCTCGCAGCGCCGGGACCCCCTACGGCATCGCCGCCCCCCCTCTTCCAGGAGCTGCTGCTTATCTCAGAAGAGCCACTGAAACCCAGCTGGTTGCCATCGAGAACCTTGCTCACCTGCGCATGGGGCACAGCACAGGACATACACCACGTGTCACCCCAGTCTGCCATCTGTCACCAGCACTGTGAATTAAACGTAGTTTATAACACACCTACTTACAGCCTTTTGGAGGAGGGAGTGCAGAGCACTATAAAAACTCCAGCTGGAATCTGTTCCTGAGCCCCTGCAAATCCTGAAGCACTTGATGGGTACCGGGACGCCGACCACACACCAACCATGACAACACCCTTGCCTGCAGATCACCTTTATTGGTTTCATTGCTCAAGCTTAGCCACAGCTCTTATGAGGGTGGGCAAGTTGCTGGGGTCTCTGGGGGCTTCCCAGTGCCTGCCGTGCTACCCATCAGAATCCTCGTTCTCATCACTGTTTTCGCTTTCTTTGTCTTCATCATCTGGAGGCATCTCCTTCCCCTTGGACAACTTGGCACCAATTGCTGCGCCAAATGGCGCCAGGATAGATGTCAGCCCGATTTTGGCACCAAGAGACAAACCTGCAGCTCCTGCAAAGACAATGAGGTGTGATGCTCCAAGAACATTCATGCTGCCCACTGAGGGACCCAGCACGAGGCACAGATAACCAGGAACCTCACTGGACCATACTGGGGAGCACACACAGCTCCATGAGGGCAATCGGCCCCTTTCTGCTGTCCCTTTCTGGCTCCAGCCAGTGCCGTCGATGAACATCAGCACTGCTCTTGCCAGAAGAGCGGATGCCTACAGCATAGCCCTGAGTCCTCAGCCTTGGTGCCCTGCCCAGCACATCATGGATTCATCCTTCCCCACGGTTTTGGGCAATTCACACCAGTGATGGGCTGAAGGTCTCCTGCGGCTCTACAACAACCCGAGCGCATACCCCTGCGATGAACCCAGCACAGGTCCCCTGCCCTCCCCACTCACCAATGGACTGCAGCACGGCCACTGTGCTGCCGGCAGCCACCCCCCCGCCGTTGGCTATGGCAGCTGCTGACATCATTTTGGCAGCAGTGGAGCCGGCGACGATGCCGGTTCCCGTGAAGCCCAGTGCCCCGACGATCACTGGGATGCCAATGAGCACCCCTCCTGCAGGCAGGACACCGCAGTGTTAGCATGGCCTCTGCGACCACACCTCCTCCTGCCACCAGCGCCATGGATCCGGCCTCCCTCCCAGGAAGCACAGCGGTGTCAGAGTGGGGAGAAGGGGAGGGGGGTGCAGGGATGGGGACACCCAATCCTCAGGGAGGACGGAGGAGAGGGATTGGTGAGGGAGAGGGTGCTCAGGCATTGAAACAGGCTGCCCAGGGCAATGGTGGAGTCACCACCCCTGGAAGTGGTCAAAACCCATGTGGATGAGGCCCTCAGTGCCATGGGTTAGCGGTGGCCTTGGCATTGCTGGGTTGGACTGGATGAGCTTAAAGGGCTTTTCCAACGTAGCTGAGTCTATGAGAGAGGACAGCAAAGGGGGGGCAAAAGGTGGCAGAGGGAGGTGCAGGGAGGCAAGGCCCGGCAGCGCTGCAGCAGCGGATGCAGGCTGCTTTCCAGCACAGGCCAGTGCTTCCCCTTCCCTCGCAGCAGCCTCTCCGGCCCGACCCTGTCCCCGGCTGCCAGCCCGAGGATGGCACAGGGCAGCGACCCCGAGCGTGGCTCCTCCGACGGTGCCCCTCACCTGCTCCGACCGCGGCTCCCACGGCTGCTCCCCGCAGTTTACCCATCATGGCTAAAGGAGAAGGCAGGGAGAGGGCAGGCGGCTGCAGCCGCCCCCAGCCCGCCGCTTTCCCCCTTCGGCTGCCCGCGGGACGGGCAGACACCAGCGGCAGGACTGGGCCGGGGGAGAAGGGAGAAGGGAAGCACCGCGGGGTGCCCCTCCAGCCGTACCTGCCCGCAGCACTGCCTCCCTGCCCGCCGGTCCCCAATGGGCCCTGTGCCGGGGCTGGAACTGGGTCCTTTATCCCCGTCCCACCTATCCCCGTCCCACCTATCCCCGTCCCGCCCCGGGGCCGTCCCCACTCTGCGCGTCACGATCGGGTGGAGCCGGCGGAGCTGTGCGCTGCGTTGGGTTTATTTGGGGGTCAGGTACAGCTGATACAGGGGAACGGGGGAGATGCAGGGGGTCGCAGCGTGGGGACGGGTTGGGGGGGGAAGAGGTGGGTCACGGCAGACATCGTGAGGGTTCCGGTGGGCTTGCGGGAGATCAGCATGCGATAATCCCGATGACAGCTCCCAGCGCTGACAGGACAGCCGTCACGGACATGGGGAGCCCTGCTGCCCCTGAGGAAGAGGAGGAGAAATCAGCCTGAGCCCCCCCCAGCCACGGCATGGGGTCTCCACTGTGCCACATCGCTCGGAGAAGCCCCCCAGGGAGGAGCAGCCCCCCAGACCTCATCAACCAGCATCGCCATGGCCAGCACAAGCAGTGGGGCTGTGACGGGCACCCCGAGCAGATGGCACCCCAGGTCCCCCAGCTCCTGTGGCTACCCCAATCCCTCCCTACGCTGCTGGTACCAGCCAGGGAAGCCAAAACAGCCCTGGTTGCCCCACAGCACAGCACCAGGAGCACTCACCAAGAGACTGCCCTATGGCCACCAGGCTCCCGGCAGCCACATGCCCACCGTTGGCTATGGCAGTGACAGACATCAGCCTGGCAGCCAAGGATCCGCCTGCGATTCCGCCTGCGGTGAAGCCCAGAGCGTACAGGGTCGTGGGTACCACAACCACGGAGAGCCCTGCATGGGAGAGCAGCAGCGGTGACCTCCCACAGGCACACGCGTGTCCACAGCCTCGATTCACTCCTGTGTCCCCCAGCCCTGAAACGAGGGGTCCTGGAGGCCGAGCTCCTGCTCACCCGGGGCAGCCCAGAGCGGTGCAGGGTCCCGTGGCCAAACCTCCCTTCTGGTGCATCAATGGGCTCCCTGGGACAGGCCAAAGGGAAGGGGCAGCACCTCCCGAGAGGGGTCTGTGTGAGCAGAGCGGCAGCGCGAAGCCGCAGGGAAGTGACTTATTCCCACACAGCATCACCCATCCCCGTGCCCGCCGGCGCCTTACCGATCCCGACGGCCGCTCCGATGGCAGGGCCAACGAGTTCTGTAACAGAGACATTGACGGCGCTCAGTTGGCCGGGCTGGCAGCTCTGGGCAGCGATACCAGGGGATCCCCGCATCCCTGGGACCCTCCTGCCCACCGGAGCATCCCGATGTCCCCCCCAGGACTCCCACCTCCCCACGGCCAGCCCCGGCCCTACGAGACCCCACTGGCCCACCCCTGAGCCTCCCTGTGCGCACCCCGTGTCCCCCACACTGTCTCCGTGTGCAGCTTACCCATGGCTGGGGCGAGAGCGGGGCTGAACCCGCCCCTTCGGAGGGCGAAAACAAACAGCTTCGTCCTAAGGCAAGAAACGGGGCCTCGCTCCGCCCCCTGTTCCGCCCCACAAAAGCAGAGCGCAGACCCCAGGGCTCAGCCCAGTGGAGGGGGCAGCCCCCAGCTTTTGCTCCGCCCCCCCGTTGGAAAAGGAGTTTGGGGGTTGGATCCTGGCACCACGAACCCGGCCCCGCGCCGCCTGAGGCCGGGGCTGAGGCTCCGCCTGCGTCAAACGGCGAATTTCCAAGAAACGGCTCCTCCTGGTTTCGGTTTCCCCCATTCCCGGCCCCGTTCCCGGGTCGCCGCCCCGCTGCAGCAGGAGCCGGAGCCCGCGGCGCTGCAGCTGCCCCGTCCCCAGCGCTCGGACCCAAGGGGAGCCCCCATAGGGACCCCTCTACCTCCTGGCTCCCACCATGGGATGAGAGGGGGGGGGTGTCTCAGCCAGCCCACCCCTACGAGCCGGGTTCGGCAGGGGCGCAGCGGGTGCCGTAGCGCATGCGCCGCTGCAGCTGGTTGAAGGGGACCAAATCCAGTTGCAAGTTGATCTGGTTCCTTTTGACCAGCCCCAGGGACGCACCGTCTCTCCGGAGGCGCTGCCCGGGCCGGTGCTGGCGGTGCTGATGGGGAAGGACCCGGTGCGGGGGTCCCAGCCCAAAGATACATACTTCTTAACATTCCATAACGCCGGCCGACTCCATATGGGCATATGAAGAAGTATGTAGGGTTGGGAGGGAGAGGTGGGCAGCGTGGAGCTGATGGGCACCGTCTGCTCCGGGTGATGGGACACTGGAAGGAGCCGGTGGCAGCGGGGAAGCATCTCCGGCTCCCGGGGCATCCCCCCCCTCCCGGTGGTGGCACTGCCCGTATGGACCCGTAGTGGCCACAGCCCCCCGGGAGCAGGACCCGTGCCTGGGATGCAGCTTCTGCACCGGCTGGGGGATGCTCGGGCTGGCGATGCACCCACTGCGGGGTGGTGGCTGCCATATGCGGGTGCTGGGGTGCTCCAGGACGTGTGCGAGGCTCCGCTCTCAGGCCGTGGGGCACTACTGAGGAGATGAGGCTGTCCTGTGAGCCCGCAGAGGTGGGACCCCACTGGCCCTGGCTCTTGGCAGGTTCCCCACTGCGGCTGCGGTGCTGGGTCAGGATGTACCAGCTGCACCCTCAGCGCCCTGCAGCACCCTCAGGACACCCCACACCACCCTATCCCCCTCCCTGCTGCAGCCCATGCACCGGAGCAGTGGGTGCAGCTTGGTGCCGCTGAGGCCAGCACTGGGGGTACCCAGCACCCCCTCCCCATGCTGCAGCTCTGCGCAGAGGAGGTTGGAGGGGCCATTGCCCATGGGAGGCTCAGCTGAGACCTCAGGGGCTTCAGACCCTATTGGGGTTGTGGGGGGGCTTCCCATCCCCAGCACAGTGCCCAGGGCAGGGTGATGGAGGGGGCGAGCGTCACCACTGCCCAGCCACACTCTGCCCCCATCAGTCCTGTTCCCACTGCTGCCTCCCTATTCCCAGCGCCCTTTCCACCCCTATATCCATGGCTGGAGTGGTGCAATGGCAGTTCCCAGGCCTGTCCCCTCGCAGCATGGGGGAGCAGGACCCAGCGCAGGGACACATCGTGGCCGTGACTCAGCGCCGGGAGCTGTGGCCACACGTGCTGCAGCTCTCTGCAAGGAGCCAGTGGGTGCCAAGTGCATGCTCATGGCAACCCACAGGCAGCAGAGATGCTGCTCCGTGGGCCCCGGAGCCACCACACATCCCCATGGGGCACAGGGCTGCTGCCAGCGCAGCCCCAGTCCCAGAGATGCTCCACCACCACCCCAGCACCTCCCTCATGAGGAGCTGGCACTGGAGCCCCCAAGGGATGCAGCTCCCAGGACCCAAGTCCCTGGCAGAGGGGCAGAGCCTGCCTGGGTGGACCAGCTCCATCAGCCTTGGCTGACCTTGGGCAGCCCCCCAGGATGGCAGAGCTGGAGGTACCAGCACTGAGGGGCATCAGCACGGGCCCATCCCCAGTGCACAGCCCCTGCATCCCTTGGCCGGGCTCCCCTGGTGACCTTGGGCTGCCCCCAGCAAATGGGACATGTGCTGCGCCCAGGGCACCCATCGCCCATCTCCCCCAGCCCAGGCCACCCTTGCCCGGCCCCGCAGCCTGTCTGTGCCTCACCACCTCCCCTGGACCCAGGCATTCCCTGTCACCAGCACAAGCCCCTCTGCAGCCCCCAGCCCCAGCGCTGCCCTTAACTGCTGCAGACACATCCCCAGGCAGAGGCTCTCCCACAGCTGCTCTGTGCCCCTGCTCCATCCTGCACCCCCAAGGGCTCCGGGCAGGGCGGTGGTGGGCACCAGGGGCCCTTGGCCTTGCAGGGGACAGGCAGAGGAGCCGGGTGGGCTGCTTGGGGCTCTCTGTGGTGGCACCCAGGAGCCTGCACAGCACCCAACAGCCCCAACCTGTCTATAAAAGGAAGCATCTTTTTCCCCTGCTCCCCCCAGCGCCGTGCTCTGCAGTCGCTGCCTCGCAGGGGCCTTTCCAAGTTTCACTGTTCAGCGCTGCCCCCCCAAGCGGCTCCCCCCGGCTCATCCATCCCCAGCAAACCCACTGCGGCAGCCGCTCAAAGCAACACCGCAAGGCCCAGCGAGGAGGAGGGAGATGGGTGCAAGGGGAGCACTGATGGAGGACGCCTGAGGAGCACCCTGGACCCTGCTTGTCCCGCGTCCCTTTGCCTGCAGGCATTGCCCGTTGCAGCGCATGGCCCGCGGAGCCCTGGTGCACCCGGCCACGGTGCTCAGGCTTCTCCTTGCGTGTGTCCAAAACACGATGCTGGGATGCCCGGCAGTTGGGCTTCTCTTCCTGCCCCATCCCACTGGCATAGGGTGCCCCTGCTTTGTGTGGCCGAGGGCACCCCTGGGAGGGGTCACCAGCCCCACTGCAGGGGATAACCCACGGCCAGGCTCTGCCCCGCTGCCTGCGGACACAAGCGCCCCGCACCCGTGACCGCCCCGCGGCCGGGGGTGCCCCCAACCCCACAGAGAGTTCGCTGCTGCCCTCACTCCTCCTCCCGGGCTGGCCCGGAGCTGCGGTGACCCCATCCCCGCTGGTGCCCTCCCTGCCCACGCCGAGCTGCAGCCGGGGGCCGGGCGGCAGCAGCATCCCCAGCCCGAGCGGGGCTCGCTGAAGGTTAAACGCTGCCGGCGGGGAGATCCCCGCTGCCCCCCGCACGCCCCGCACGGTCACTCACGGTGCTGGAGGTGACACCGCCCGGCTGCGGCGGCGCGGGTTGCGGGGACACCCGGCACGAGCACGCTGCTTCCCCGCTCGCCTTGACTTTGCCACAGGACTCCTCCGGCTCGTCCGCAGGAGCTTGCAGCATCCTCAGTTCAGCGGGAGAAGTTCCTCGCCAGGGAGGGAGGGAAGGAGGGAGGGGAGGGATTTAAGGCAGACCCTGCCTGGGATGCGGATGCCTCTGGGTGCAGGTGAGGACCTTCCGCTCGCTGGGCGCCCCGCAGCCCCTTCCTCGCATGCCCCATCACGGGCTCGGTGCCCCAGCGCATGGCTCGTGGTGTGCCCGGCTCCAGGGATGCTGCATGGGTGAGCTCTGCTGAGCACCCATCTCCCTGCTGGACCGCGCTGTCCCCAGCGCGCAGAACACGGCCACCTCTGCCCCCGGCTGCCTGCCCGTGTCCCCTGAGCCACGGCGGGGGGTCCTGGAGCAGCGCCATGGGCCGAGCACTCGGGAGGGTGAAATCTGTCACCGCTGCAGCCTCAGGGGCTCCCGCAGCCCAGGGCAGCCCCGCAGGGATGGGCATCCCCGGGGCGGTGTCCTCAGCACCCGTGGGGGAGCGGTTTTAGCATCCAGAGCAGCAAAGCCCTGGGGTCCAGGGGTCCCCCGCTGTCCCCAGGCTCCCACTCTGCCTACCTCTGCCTGCAGAGAGCCGGCGGGGCGAGGGGGACCCCGGCTCGGGGCTGCAGCGGAGGCAGGATGCTGGGAGACACCTTATAGTGATTCCCAAAGGGAAAAGCCGGGACAAGCAGCGGCGTCCCTCCCGCGGCGGTCCCGGCGGCTCCGCGGCGCCCTCCCCAAGCCGGGTGCGCTCTGTTTGCCTGCTATTTTTGGCAGCCTCCTAAGAGCTCCTCTCAGGCTATTAATAATGAGAGTGCGAAATTCGTTTGGCCTCTCCTATATAAGGGAAGGTAGAGGCTTAGAGGCAGCTAAATATACTGGCGCGTGCGGGAGCAAGCGGGGAGGCTTTGGCACCGAGTGTGGAAAAGAGATTGAACAATGGAAAGACGGACTCACCCGGCACACGGGGCCCTGTGCGGATGGACGGACCCGTGGAGGGATGGATGGAGGGCGATGGCGGCCCTGGGCCCGCTCCGCAGCACCCACATCGCACCCCAACACCCCTCAAGGCCCTGCTTTGGCAGGATGAGGCAGCACAGGGCACTCCTCCAGCCAAACCCCGGCCTCTCCTGGGGCAGCTCCCGCAGTCATGGGCCGTGCTGGGTGCCAGAGGTGCCACGGTGTCCCCAGGAGCCCTCAGCATCCCTTCAGCACCCACATCCGTCATCACAGGGGTCTCAGTCATTACCTTGTCACCCCAGGTGAGGGGCGGGAGCTCCCATCAGCGCTGGAGCTGGGGAGAGCCCGGCTGGGGGAGGCGAAGCAGCAGCAAATGAGGGAATCCTGATGACAGGAAGGTGCTGGGGAGCGGCGCCAAATCCACACGAGGAGCAAGGGCAGCACAAGCAGAGGGGGGAGAACATGCAAGGAGAGAGGAGAGAGCACTGAACCCACCACATCCTTGTGCCCCCTTCCCAGAGGCTTCCCTGGGCCGCTGAGCACCAAACCCCGGGACAGCCGCGGCAGTGGTGGGCAGCATCCTGGAGCTGCTGCCTCGGCCACGGGCACCACGGCCTCAGCTTCTCGAGCTGTGAAGCTCCTGACACTAAACCTGCCCGAGAGGAGCAGCCTGGGGGTGCTCTGAGCCTCCAGACCAGACCCAGACCCCACCTCGGGGAGGTGACACTGCTGAAGGCAGGAGCAGCTCTTTGCCCTTGGGGCAGTGAGAAACCCTCCCTCCCTGTACTGCCCTGGGGCTGGTGCAAGTGACACCCACCCCAATCCAGCAGGAGCTGTTTGAAGCCCAGGAGGGTTGGTGCTGGCTTAATCTGAAGGCAGCTGCTGGGGGCAGGATGGGGAGCCCGGCAGATTTGGCTTCTTACATCCTCAGGTGACATTGAGCAGCGCGAACTCCAAGGGCTCCAGCACAACCCGAGGACCACGTGAGATGCGCAGTGGGCAGAAGGGCGGCTCTGAAGGTGAATCTCCTCCTCTCTCTGAAATATCCATGTCCCACGGTGCCATCAGGTCCCTTCTGGCTGCCGTGGTGCTACAGCGAGCTCCCTACAGCAGCCAGGCACAGGGACAGCTGGGCAGCCACCTCCATCTCCTTCAAGGACAGCAAACAAAGGCTCCTTCGCTGCGTGAGGAGGTGCAGTTATCCCAGGTGTGGGTGCAGCTCGAGCCCTGCTGCTGCTGCTGGTTTCTTTTCCAGTGAAATCCACAGTCAGACTCTGCCTTGGTGTCAGGAAACAGCCCACAGCGGGTCAGGAGGCTCCGTACCCGCTCAGCAGGACACCAGGGGCAAGAGCCCTCGGGTGCTTGGGCTGAAAGGTGACTTCAAGTAGCAGAAGCTAATTATGGTTGTGCTAAAGCAGGGGCAGGCAGAGCAGGGGTCAGAACACAAGCACCGGGGCTGCAGCACGCACCTTGGCATCTCCTGCTCCCGACACGGAGCACAGCCTTCAGCAGGGGCTGCCGCACACTTGGCTCTGTGTCAGGGAAGCTCTTGGCAGCCCCGTTTGCTGCGCTGGTCCCAGAGCCACACCGAGCTCCAGAGCTGGAGCAGAGGCAAAGCCTTGTCCATCAGGGCCTGCCGGGACCCTGCGGACAAGGGGGAGCCTCCAGTTCTTACGCACAGAGCTCGGTGGTCTTAGGAGCCGTCCCATAGCTGAACCTGGAGAAAGCAGCGAGGCTGGGCAGCAGCACAACGCCTGCCCTGGTGATCTGCAGGAAACACTTCGGTTAAAAAGAATGACTTCAAGCCTCAATCCAAGCAACGCTGCAACCAACACCACTGCTAAACCTGAGCTCAGGTTGGGCAGCCCCCCCCGGCACAATGAAGAGAAGATTTAAGAGCAAACTATCTAAAAACCAGAATGCATTTGTGCTGGAATATGCTGAAAACAAAACCAAGTGAAGCTGATGGCTCATCTGATGCCTCAGCTTTTAACTTCCTTCCACACATGGGTAACTTGTAGCCAGCGTTTCTAATTGTGAAATCATCGTGCATAGCAATGCAGAAACCTTCCCCAGCAAGGTCAGCCCTGCTCATGGCACTCAGGTAATGAACCAACAGTGCTATCAGTGATGCCACAGGGAGAGGGTGGCAAGGGATTCCAAAGGAAGGCGTTTGTGGCACGCCTTGGGAGAGGTCTGTGTTAATGGTGCACTGAGCAGTCTGCTCTGTTCTCTGGGTAAAGGGGCTCCTACATTGGACCAGAAGTTGCTGATGTCAGCTTGGGAGCATCTCCTGGCCTCCAGCAGCTTCCCAGATCCTCATGCTCCCATAGACCAGGGTGCAGCCGCTGGAGTATTCCCTGTTTCGTGCAGCGCTCAGTGCTCAGCAGCACTGAGGGTTAAGACATGGAGCGAGGAAAAGCACTGCACACAGCCAGGGAATACTAATGGGAGCTCGAAGTCTTGCACTGTGCTTTGCCACAGACCTGCACTGGGGGATGACAAATGATGAACGAGTGAGGAAATCATCCCGTCATCCTCACCGACTCCTAACCAAGCCGCTAGGCACAGAGGGAATGCCACAGCTCCCCCCAAAATCCAGTCTTCACACGCAGTGCTGCCCGCTAAAGCACCCCAACCCAATGGTTGGTACCCACAGTGAAACACAAGGAGGAAGAAAACAACCTCAGCTGAACAAAGGTGCTGGTGCTAACAGGTTTTAATTCCCTCTTCCGTAACAAGAAGCTGGGAAGCACGTCCTGCACTCCTGCGAGGGGGCTGCTCCCTGCAGCAATCACCAACACACTCAGCCCTGATCTACTGCACAGGGACGTCCCCAGGATGGGAAGGAGCAAGAGGCTCAAAAGCACAAGCCCCAAGGACTGGAATCAGCAAGAGCCCAACAGCTCCAACAGCACAAACTGCTCCCGGGCACAGTCCCAGGGCCAATCCCTGCAGCTTCCAAACCCTCATTTTGTCATGGTTTGTTCATCCAACACCCAAATGAAGGGACACGCATCAGAGGGTGGCGTCACCCAAGAGTTAAGCAGCCACTGTACAGAGCCAGCACTGGGCTGTGCCCTTTCCATGGGGAGCATCCTGGCGTCAGCCATCCCCTGTGTGGTCCCAGGCAGGCTCAGAGGGAAGGAGCCATTGGGAAAGCGGGTGCAGGAGCTGCCTGCGAAGGGGAAGCCTGGCTTGGAGCAGCAGCTATGTGCGACACAGATAAGGCTGAGGGTGGCCCCGGCTGTGACGCAGGCAAGAGAGAGGCAATTCCAGTGCCTCAGACCTTGGGAGAGCTGCAGGCTCCAGGGCTGGTGCCTGAGGAAGACAGCCGAGTGCCCAGGCAAACAAACTTAGCAGCAGCCATGACTACATTCAACGAGGGAACATTCCCTCTCATTCAAGAGTGTTTAATCATCTAGCTCAACACAAGTCAGTAGTGCAGCAATATAAATACAACTGAGAACTTAAAGCCTTTCGGCTTTCATAGCTCAAAAAAAGCCAATGAAACAAGTTTCCAGTTTTTAAATTAAACACAAAGAAAAGGCAATAAACTGCCCACCCATCCACAGAGGAGTAGTGGCATCCTTCATGCCAGCAAGAGGCTGATTTCTACAACTCACAACAGCAGCACAGTGAGATAAAGGAGCCAGGATGGTTGCACACCTGCCTCCCAGAGCCCAGGCAGCAGAGCCACGGTCCCTTGCTGCTGGCACTCACCATGTGATGCCCTCGGGCAGAGTTCCCTTTTCCACCAACTAAAGGACACCAACATGTACTTAGGAGCACAAAAGGCTCTTCAACCATAACATGAGGCTGCTACTGCCAGCCAGAGGGAGCAGCCAGCTGCTGGGAACTGAAGATATCAACCCCTGTTAGCCTGGGTTGTGCAAATCTTAACCCCCCCTAAACCCAACCCCCCGGTATACAGCATTTCAGAACTCAGATATGGTTAATGTCCAGACTCACGGACGGCTTGCTGACCAACAGAAGCTGCTGGGGCCACTGAACAACGTCTCACAGCTTTGGAATTAAGCCAGACATTAAACACAGGTACCAAAGGCAGGTACCCAGGCTCTGGTACCCAGCAGGACAGCTTGCTGCAGGAGGGGGTCTCCTAGCCCAGCCAATTACCACAGACAGGTCAGCTTTTCACACCTGAACAGGCACCATGACATCAACACTCCCAGTGAGTAATTTAGAACAGCTACAAAACCCTCTCCTACCTGCAAGCCGAGAAGTGTGACCATAGTGTTTAGATTTCCCCTCCTCTACACTCCAAAAGCAGCC
>JANHOB010032719.1:0-11517 GCA_026413525.1 Poicephalus cryptoxanthus
GATCTCCTGTGTAAGTCTCCCCTCATATATTTTCTTTTCAAAGTATTTTCTTACACGTATATGAATATATCTTCATATTTTAAAAAGTGTCTGGCAAATATTTCACTTAGGGTGGCAATCACTTCTAAGCTTTGTTTCTTGACAATACCAAATAATTAAGCAACCTTTTTAGCAGTAATGTTTGCAACAAAGGAATCAGTACACTGCTTATGAAACCAAATGATCTTTTCCATTGAAACAATCATACAAGCTTTCTTGTGAATATAAAAAGCATTTTAAAAAATTGCTGTAAATGGATAACTGGTATAGGATACAATAAATACTGTACAACATGAGTGCCTTAGAATAAAATAAGAAACAACTTAATAAAGGGAGAGAGCTGCAAAGAAAGTAGGCTCAGAAGAAAACCAAGGCATAGTACACAACATGTAGTAAAACTGTAGAACTTGTATAGTAGGAAACTTGTAGTTAAGCAGGATATTGAACAGGGGAAAAAAACAAAAGAACAAGGAGAATCTGAACCACAAAGACTGATGGATATGAAGATGCACCTCTGGACCCTGAGCTGCAAATTATTGCAGAGTAGAAGACTATTTTATGGAAAAGTTTTATCTTTTTCTTACACTACTTCCTAGACAGTCTGCTGGCACAAACATATGAGATTTGGGCTAAGTGCTCGATCTAGCCCCCACTATGGTCATTTTCACATCAGGTTCACACAAACCTTAATTTTAATGACAGGGTTTTTAACTTCCTAAAAAGCCTACACTCATATGTCAGAAGCCAAGACGAAATCACAGTAACTGGTGAAGCAAAGCATAACATTGCCAAACAGCTTTGAGCTTTCTCCCCACCCCTGACCAGGGCTGGTGCTGTGGCCCCTTTGGGTTCCTGCATCTGACCCGGCACATACGGTGAATGGAGTGATGGAGTGAACATTCCCAGTGGGACATCCAGTGCGTGGCTGCTGGCACTCTGCAGGCAGCTCATGGAAGGGTGTTTGCCCAGGGCGGGGGGCAGCAGCTTTTTGTCATTCCTCATTGAGGTTTCAAAGATAACTGTCTCTGTGCTTCAGATGGAGCTGGAGCGGCTGTGAGACATTCCGATCCCCTTTGTGAATAGCCCCCTCTCCAGGAAGGGGGAAGCTCCCATTAAAAAGGGGTAGCCTCCCTGTCGGCTGGATTTTAATTCAGCAGCCGGGTTTCACTGTTGATGTGAGAAAATCACCTTTGCCACTGCCTTGGTGCTTTTTTCATGAGACAGAAACGGCTTGGAGCCTTTCCAGCTTCTCAAACAAACCCTTTGCCAGGCCGCGTGCGCCGGCATGAGGGGGCAGGGGGGAAATTGGCAAAGCAAAGTTGAGCTCGCTCTTATTTATTTATTTTCACTCTATGACAAGCGAGCGAATGAACCCTTCTATTATTTATGCAGGAGGATAAAGGGAGCTGTGCCGGCGGCTTCGCGAGGAGGCAGACTCCGCTTTCAGCTTCAACTCTTCTTTCCCCAGCAGGAAAGCGGACACCTCGCTGTCATCCGGGGCAGAGATAAGCGGAGGTTGTATGAAGAGGAGTAACTCACAGGGTTTGTGAGAGAACAGGAGGAGGAGACCGTCCCCACGGGGCAGGGCTCATGTCTGTGGTCTGCGAGTCCCAGAGCCACCTCAGGGTAAATCCTTCCACCCTCCCAAGGGTGATAAACCCATTTCAGCTGGTGCATCCTATGAGCTGCCCCTATGGGCAGATCCCAAACCTGAATACAGTTTAGACTGAGGGTGGAAATGGAGGAGTGGAATGAAGCTTTGCCCTTGCAGGGATAGAAAGCAGCAAAAGAAACGCCCAGGCTGTGCCATTTACCCCCAAACCCGCGTGCTGCAGCTCCCGGCTGTCACCGTGGTCCTCTGCAGCTCCCTTCGCCCCCAGTGCTTTGGCCCTGGCACTGCACGGACTTCCCCGGCACTGCTGCGGCCCGACAGGGGCTCTGAATGCCGCTATTGTGAGCCCCGAGGCTGCCGCCCCGCAGGGAAGGGGCCAAGCTCGCAGCTGCTCGGGGAAGCTGCAGGGATGCTGTGGGCTGACATTGCCGGGATAAGGCAATGGTGCCGAGCCCCGGCACTCCCACCACGCACCCTGCCCTGCAGGTCAGTGTCTGCTCTATGGGCTGTAAAAGGTGCAGGTTCCCCAGGGCTCTGTTTTGCCCGGGATGTGCACCACCCACCGCCATCGACCACAAACCCTGTGGGTTTCGTACAAGTCAGCATCTATTGCTGGAAGCGAGGCCCAAAGGAAGCAAAGAATCCTCTTGAGTTCCCACCGCACCAACCCGACTCCTCTGCAGTGACTCTGCCCCTGTGCTTTGCCGTGGCTGAGAGGTTTCCCAGGGTGCTGGGGGGGGTCTGAGCTCTGGGACCCTCCCTCTGCCTGCGCTGGACACCGGTTTTCCAGCTGCATGAGCAGGTGGCCAGAGCCTGGCACGGGGTCCGTGTGAGTCTCCTGGATATGAGGGAGGAACCGAGGCGGTGTTTGGATGCAACTGGCAGCGCCGGTTTATCTTGGCCGATTGCAGGTGAAGATTTGGCTGCGGAGCCATGGTAGCACCTGCCCCTTCTCCTGCTGCTCCCATGTGCATTGCTGTCACAGCCCATCTGAGTCTGTGTGGCAGCCACCCTCAGCCCCTGCCCCAGTACTGCTGGGAGATGGAGATGCTGAGGATGCTAAAAGCAAGGGGCGGAGTTCCCCAGGCAACATGTGGCGCACAGGAGCTGAGATGGAGCTGTGCTAATGGCTGGCGAGATAACCCCTTGGAGCCTTATCCTCGGTGGGATGGGGATGGGACCTCAAGTGCTGAGGTGGAAATCGGCACGTCTGGGTGTAACCAAACCTCGTACAGGTTTGCTGTGCTGGAAATAGCGACCTGCCCTGCGGGGCTGAAGCGGTTGTGCTGGGCTGTGGGGCAGGGGATGGCTCCAGCCCTCAAACATCCCCCGCAGTTTTGTGCTGGAAGTTTTTGCTCTGAACAGCTCTTACCATAACTCAGTAGGAGCCTGAGGAGTGTCTTACAGTGCTCGTAACACAGAAACACCGCTGGGCTGAAGAGGTGAGTATTAACATTGCAAAATCAAACACTGCGCTCAGAGATCCAGACTTTCAGCCTGAGCAGGCAGAGCCTGAGCTGCAGAGACACGGCTCCTGCCCTGGGAAGGTTTGGGAGAGCTTTGCTCCGGTCCTGCCTCGCAGGGCTGTTGCTCTCCGCAGCTCCTGCGGGTTTTAATCCATGACTCAGGAGGTCTGTGTTCAGTTCTCTCCATCCCGCTGTGGGTACATCGGGGCTCTGGGACGTCATTCCCTTGGCACCGCTGTGCTGCCTCCGGCTGCAAGGTTTGGAGAAGGTGGAGGAGTTTCTGCCGCTATGTTTAGAGAGCTGCCAGCACCACGGGAGCTGCTGCAATACAAACAGCTTTATCACAAAGATTATTTCTGAGCCCGGGTGGAACTGTGAGATCTTGGCTCCCCGTCCCCACCACGTTTTCTTTTCTTTCTCGAGTCCCCTGGAAAAATGCTGCTCCTTCGGCTGTGACTCAGATGGGTGGAAATAAAACCCACATTCATCATGGCCCTGCCTGAGTCAGAGCAGCATTTGCGCCATCAGCCCAGAGCAGGTTGGCCCCATGCTGGGTGTTCCTTGTGAGGAACGTAATCGATCTTGGCTGTGGACTTTGCCCTCCAAAGAACCTTTTGGAAAGCTCAGGGGGAATCCGGATGCCTCTGTCATGGTGCACAGCTTCACCCCATCACCGGGAGGTCCCTCTGTGGCAGTGTGGGGCTGAGCAGCCTGCAAGGGACTTGTGTTCCTGCTGCAGGGACATCATGTAACTGCGCAGGGATCCAGCCTGGTGCCCCCTGAGCCCATGTGCGGTGCTGCCCCAAGCAGCCCAGGAGGGAGGTGGGGAGAAGCAGCTGCACCATAAAGAGCTCTGTTGCTTACAGTGCGAGGGCCACAGCTCAGTTTTGAGGTTCACAGCATGGCACTGATGTTTTCCTTACCTGGAGCAGGAGGTGAGCGATGCAGACACATCTGGGCTGGAGCAGAGGCCTGTCTCCCTTTTGCATGTTATGGCACTGGGAACATGTATGTGCCCAAGGCAGTGAGGGGGAGGTGGAAAATCCTCTCTCCTGCAGGAGCATCTGACACTCACCCTGTCTCCCATACCAGGTCCTGGCCACCGACCCCATGGCTGCCCCAAGCTTGGGTTGGTGTTGAGAGGGAGAAAAATGGGGCTGGGAAACAGGGTCTCAGCATACAGTACAGTAAAATGCGCTGAGGCCTTGAACAAGCTGTTGCTTTGTCCTCACCTTCCATTTGCAGGCTCCAAGCAACGTCAGCTGTATGGTCTGCAGCTGCTCATGAGCAGAAACCAGTTCCCTTCTCTCCTTCAAGGGCTTTCCCTGCGCTTGAAGCCTTACTGTGGAGCAGAGATCAGCCGCAGTGTCTGTATTGAGAAGTGGTTTGTGTTTTTAAAGGTGCCAGCCTTGCAGTAAATTGGGATGGATTATGAGGTGCCTGCACTGATCAGAGGGTTTGGGATCCTACAAGCCTGCAGATAAAGAGGTTTTGGGGTTGGGCTTCAGTGTTTTGATGTTTTTTTCTTTTCTTTCCTCTGATCTTAGCCTGTATCCAGAGAGCAGAGACCCTGGCTCCGTGTCAGTGCTTTAATTGGGCTGATCCTCGGCAGATGCCATTTGCAGGCTGATGAAAGATGGGGAAGGAGCCGGTGCTTCCCTGCTCTGCTCACACAATGGAGCCTGCAGGACATGAGGCTGCTTTTGAAGCCACATCTTCCCCCAGGGTCTCTTGCAGCACTTGCAGGCCATTAAAAAGCCACATCAAACAGCTTTTCTTCCATTGGAGCTTCATGGCAGCAGCCAGTTCACCGTGTTGAAACGGGGCTGGCAGCTGCTGGGGTATAATGGAAAGAGTCCATTAGGGGAGCCCCAGCTACCCCTGACTTTGAGGTGTTGGAAGTTGAGCAGAGAGCCAGGGGGGTGGCATTGGTGCCTCACTTGGCTAATTTAACCAGTGAAGCAGCCAGAGTCAGGCAAACTTGGGGTTTTCACTGAAGGAGAAGCAGGTTGTGCTCTTGAGCCAAATCACGTTATCAGCTCAGCTCTTCGAAGCACCCAGACGCTAGCCTGAATAGCAAACAGACAGTGGGCTTCACTTACTGACTTCTGTACATAAGGGTGGGGGAATGAAGACTTTATTTAAGCAGCCACAGGGAACAGTGTATTTCCCCCCCACACACAATAGCTTCTCAAACCAGCCCTGCAATAGATTGGGGTTTTCTGGAGGAGCTCCTGGTGCATGTTCCTGCTCAGTGCTGCTGTAGGATGTGTCCCAGGAGCTTTCCCAGTGCCCAGACTCAGCTCACAGCTGCCTTCACACTTCACTGAGGCACAACTCGGCCTCTTGGTCCTTTCCAGGTCTCTTTCTACACAAGGGTGAAGCTGGAATCTTTGTTTCCTGATGCTCCTGTAGCTAAAAGGGTGCTCTCCTGATGCTGAAAGTAGGGCAGTGAGAAATACCCGGGGAGGTGACATAAGGCACAGCAACAGCCTCTGGCTGAAAGAGGAGAGCAGAGGCTGGCGTTCAGTTACCCGTGTTGTGCGTGTGGGCCTGAGAGCCAACTTTCCTTTTGCCCTCCTTGGGTATCACCTCGAATGCAGGACATGGCAGCCGTGAATGCTCCCAGGGTTTCAGTGGCACTGAGGGAATCGAGATGAAAACTGCCTGTGTCAGCCTTGAACCTGCCCCTGCCGTGCCCCAGCGCAGGGACCCGAGGCAGCGCAGGGAACCCCACAGACAATGCCGGCTTTGTCTGCCTCCCTTCTCCTCGGCGCAGGGAGATGCCAAAGCCAAACGTCTCACCACAAGATGCATTAATTGCCATCCAGCTCCAGGGGCACGGAGCAGAGGCCAGTAACCAGGGAAAAAAAGCCCCATGTTATTGCATGGAAAGTGCATTCGTTGTTAAATGACTCCAAGTCACAGTTACTGCAGCTAAGAGCTCTTGATTAACGTTTCCTAGACCTGTGCTTGGAGCGGTGTTAACTTGGACCGTGCTAAAGAAGTGAGACCCAGAAACTGCGGGATGAAGTCAGGTTCCCACATAATGATGTGGGATGTGTCCTCTGCTCCTGTAACCCTGCCTCATCCCGCAGCAGAGCTGGTTGTCACCATGTTCTTCACCCGTGTCAGGCGTTACTGTGTCCTCAGCTGCTCATTCAGCGCCTCGTGGGACCCGCTCCATGAGCCTGCAGCTAATGCTTGAGTTTGGCATCCACCGGGATGAAAATGAGCGATCCAGGGACAGCTGGTTGGGAGCTACAGCAAACTGCAAACAGTCTGACACAAGCAGCAGTCTGGTTCCCCCGCATTCCCTGTAAATCTGGCAGGCTAACACCCTCGAGCAGCTTCAAAAACAAACACTGCTCAGCACGGAGGGGATAAAAGAACATTAGAGTCCAACAGAGCTGTAACAGAATTGTCCATCCTTGGTGGCAGGAGGTGGATGGAGCCCAAAGTCGCTTGGCGTCTGGATGAGCTTAAGGAAATTGGAGCTATGGAGTTACTCTGCAGAAGGGGCACCATGGCAGCAGAGCATTAGGACACGTGGTCTCCGGGACTGCGGTTGCTGCCCTTCTGCTTTGAGTCTCCAGGGAAGGACTTTACAGCATCCCCGCCTGCGGACAAGCCCAGAACCCGAATTAGCATTGGAATGAGAGCGCTGGTATTTTTAAACCAGGGCGTGTGGTTTCTGCCTTTCTTTTAATAGGTGTCGGGGGCAGGTTCTTCTCCCAGCTCCATCCACCACTGCCTCAGAGTCCCAATGCATCCGGCAGCGCTCGATGGGCCACGGAGCCGCCTTCTGCCTTCCTCTGCAGTGCCCTGGCTTCTCGAAGCAGGGAAGCTTCCCATTGGGAAGCTGGATGCTTGTACATCACAGGGTCCCACTGAGCTACAACATGACCCATGTGCTGAGCTCCGCCAGCACCTCAATAGCTTCCCATAGAAATAAAGAGGCATTTCGGAACCCCGGGGTCCACGTGGCACCGGCTGAACGTGCACAGTGAGCGCTTGCTTTGATATCTTTAACATCTGATGCTCCAGTTTCAAAAGCACTTGGAAAGTCTGAGATGGAAAATTGCTGCAGAAAGGCCAAAAGTGCTGGAGAAGTGAAACAATTATTCGCTGCTCTGCCAAATGGAAAGAAACCTTCTTAATACAGCATAAAATAATACAGAGGGAGTGACCTCCTGATCTAAGCACAGGTGGGGGGCCAGGATTGCTTTGTTCTGACCCCCTGACTCAGGGCAAATTTAGCTTTGAATAACTCACTTAACTTTCCTGGCTCATTCCCCACAGCAGTGAAAGGTGAGTAATGCTCATTTCCCTATGGATTGTGAGGAAGAGTGGTTATTTATTTTGTAAAGCTTTGATAGATTAATTCTAAGTAGTACAGACAGAAAAACACAACTCCCCCCGAATAACATGAGTGGCAATTACAGAGCTGGGAAAGACTCGAGAGCTTTCAGCATTCAAAACCCTCCCAAGCCTCCTCAGAGAAAGGGGTTTCACCTGAATGGGGATGCTGAGGGGTTTGGTAGGAGGCAGCTGGAAACCAGGGAAATGTCATCTAGAAGTCAAATAACTGAAAGGGTATTGAGCACCAGAGAAGGCTGGTGCAGCTGGGTAGACATGAAACGAGCTATTAGCTGCTCTGCAAGACACCAGCATGTGAGCTGTTCTGGTACAGGAGAAACTCGGTGGTGGCTCCTTTGTACAGCGGGTAACGCATGAAACAGCACAGAGCACCTCACAGACCTCAGAGCTGAGGCTGTGCAAGTGGGAGAGCTCTTAGTTCGTACTAAACCTGCTGTCTTTCTACACTGGGTGGTTCTTTGCCCTGGGGAGGCTGGTGAAGTGTCTCAGGTTTTATCAAACCCTGTTATTCTGGTGGAGGAGGATGGTGAAGCACAAAGAGGAAGGTTTGGGGCTTGGCTGAGGGGTACCTGCCTCAGCTCCAGGGCTCCTGCTTTTCCCAGCAGACCCTGAACATGCAGTGGAGGGGAGCAGCTTCCCCAGCGAGCGGCCATGCAGCAACAGCCCCCCGCGACATGTTCCTGAATCTGTTGGGGACATCGGGCCCAACTGATGCCAATTTCTGACTCCGTTGTGAACACAGAGCCCCAAGACTGACGCTTGCGGAAGGTCTTTGTGACAGTCCCATCCAGGGGATTCCCTCCTCCCTATCCCACTTACGCTGCAGTGGCGGTGCGCTCTGCGGTACAGGCTGCAATTCATTTCAGGGCAATTACCCAGGGAGGCTCCTGGCCAGGGCTGGAGCGCAGGGTCCCGCCTGGCTCCCTGCTCGGTGTGGTTCCAGTGACACATCGATTCCCAACTTCGCCCGTCCCACCCCATGAATCAGCCGGATTCCCTGGACTCTGTAAGCCAAACAGGAACGAACCTTCCACCAGCTCCCGGGAAGCGTGCAGCGGCGGCAGGAACGGGAATGAGAAGGGCTTTGTCCCACGGGTTGCCCAGCCCGGCAGCGCCGGGATTGGGGCTGACAGCAGTTTTTCCTGCTCTGGATAAGGGCATTCAAAGATGAGATTTGCCTAAAGACATCCGGTTATGCAGAGCTGAGGGTGCCTGGGGACACGGGAGGTTTCGTTATTAGCAGCGAGCACTCTGTTGGTAACCACCCCATCGGAGCTGCGTTTGGGTGCTTATTACAGGGCGGTTGGTTCCAGCGCTGGGTCACAGACAGCGTTTGAGCCGCCGGGGCCGTGGGACACCCGGTGCCACCCCGGGGCGTCTCCAGCGCCAGTGCCCGGGCGCAGCGAGCTCAGGCGGTCAGGACAAAGGCCCGGAGCAGCGCCGGTGCTGCCCAGGAAGGAAAGCCCCCGTGCGTGTGTGTGTGCCACGGCCCGGGCCCCGCGCGGGGTCTGGGACCGCCCGGCGCCGTTCGGCGGCACGCTTTAAACGGGCAAACGGTTCCATGCCGTTCCGACGTTTCGCCCAACTCTCCCGCGCGTTTCCCGGCCCAAGCCCTCAACCCCCGTCCGGAACAGCGCGGGGGAACGGGCTGGCAACGCCGCTCGGACGGGAAGGTTCGCGCCGCTCTGGCTCGGCGGGGCCGGGAAGGGGGGTTCGGAGCTTTCACACAGCCGCGAGCCTGCGGCCTCCGCCGGGCCCGGGCCCAGGCCGGCCGCTCCCAGACGTTCGCTCATCGGGCACCGAACCAGGAGCGGGCGCGGCCTCACCCCGGGCCTGTCCCGGGCCCTGCCCGCCGGGACCCGCGGGCCCAGGGGCCCCTCAGCGCCGACCCCGCCCCATCAGGCCCCGCCCCTCCCGCTCTGGCCCCGCCCCTTGGGCTCTGGCCCCGCCTCCCCGGTCCGGCGCCGGGGCGGGGCGGGCGCAGTCGCGCGCAGGCGGTCGCACGGTGCCGGTGTCGCGGTCCCGGTGGCGGCGGCGGGGCTGGAGCATGGCGCTGTCCGTGCCGGTCAACGGGCTCAAGGAGGGCGATCGGGAGCCCGTCATCGAGCTCTTCGTTAAGGTGAGGCGGCGGGAGGGGGGAGGGTGTCCCGTCCGCTCCCGCCCCGGCTCCCCTCGCGGCGCGCGCTCCGGCCGTTGCGCGCCGCCGTTTTCCCGCCCGCGGGCTCCGCGCTCGTTCGGCGGCTCCGGGGGGGGGGGGCTCCGGTACCGCCGCGCGGGGACCCCGTTTGCAGCCCGCGGGGCTCTACTCGGGACGGCGCCGGGCCCTGCCGCGGGTGACGCCCCTCCGCGCTGCGGGGCCGCCGCGCACAAAAGGGCCTTTGGGCGGGGAGGGGCCGGCGGGGACCGGCGCGGCGCCGGGGCCGTGTGTGCGGGCGGGCGGCGGCGCGATCCCCGGGCAGGGCCCCTCGGGGAAGCCGCCGCCGGCGCTTGCTGGAAGATTCTTCCCCAGAGCCGAGCGGGGCAGCGCCCGGCGGGACCGGGGCGGGGGGCGGGCGCTGAGCGCCTCAGCCCCGCGCCGTGTGCCCGGAGCGGGCTGGCGGGAGCGGAACGGCGAATTCCTGTTGGCCCAGCCCCGCCGGTCTCTGCTCTCCTGTGGAACCCGGGTAAAGGCATCGCCGGGGCTTCTGCCGGCCGGGAGGGTTGAGGATGCGTTGTGCTGCCCGGGTCTGGCACAGATACCACAGATGCCATTTGCCATCGCCGCATGATTTGCATTCACGTACTGCGGTATGATGCAATATTTTGCGTCCTCCAGGGCTCTAGTGATGCAGCAGCTTGCTTTTACCTCGTAGTTAAAGTGTGGAGAGTAAGCGGTGTCAGCCTCTGCTTCCTGTGCTTCAGCGTGCTTTGAAGAAAGCCTCTAGAAAAGAAGTATTTTACTTCTTCAGATGAAGTTTCTTTCTCTTGCAGTGAGAAAATAATGGGAAAGCCTCATCTGGGATCTTGGGCATCGCTTCGTGTAACATGATAAACATGAAAACTTCCAGCAGATTAGGTGGAGCCTTGAAAAGAAGTCATTAAATCCGGATTTTATGTCTTAAATGGTACTCTGAAAACAGTGAGGTTTTCCCCATTTCAGACCTCAAGGAGCATTGGGAGGCAGTAACGGGAAAAGCGTTACAGTGGAGGATTCCAGACCTGATTTTACTGTGAATATTTAGGTTCTTAGTGTCGAGGTTAGAACTCCCTGGTACAGCAATTAAGTTACAGATCACTTTGGGTTATTTATAGCAGTGCTTCTTTAGTTTGCCAACTTCTCTTCATCTGTCCGGAAGTTTGTTGGCCAATTTTTCTTCTTTTTAAACAACTTAGAGCAGTGATTAATGGCAGGACGATATGGGGGCGTGGGGAAGAAGCTTTGTGGGTCTGTTTAATGGGGATGTGTCATGCATGAGGAGTAGCATGGAAAAAGGTGTAAAAGTAGTTGTGAGAAAGATGTGTTGGTTCTGACTAAGTCGGTATTGAACCCATAAAGAGGTAAGAGGATATGAAAGGGGAGTTTTTCTGCCTCTCTCAATTAAAACTTCTTTACTGGCATGGATTTAAGGAGGATGTATTTTGAATTATCAGTATTATTGTATCTCCCTAAAGGAAGCCTTTTCCCTGTGCTGGGAGTGACTGCTGCAAGCTGTATGCTGTCTGTCTGCAGGCTAGAGTTCAGGTTAAAGAAGCAGTTATTCTTGTCTGCCGTCATGATCTTCAGGTAAAGGTCATTTCCCTGTAAAATCCTGCAGAGGAAGAACACTCCCACCCAGCAGACAGACCAGAATAGTTTCATCTGGGTGTTGCTGCCTGTCCCACGCTTTATTGAAGCTGTTAAGTGTTATCAGAACAGGGGTTTTGTCAAGGTCTTGTTTGCTGCCTGTCTCCTTGAGATGGTCGCTTCACAAAACGCCTGCAGAACATTTCTGGTTATTCAATAGAACTAACAGCGTCTGCCTAGAAGAGCAGCAGGTTTTG